>PVJA010029645.1:0-15699 GCA_004027025.1 Myocastor coypus
AAAAAAAAAAAAAAAAAAAAAAAAAAAAAAAAAAAAGGCAAGATCAACCCTAGAGCTGGGTGTGGTGGCTCACACCTGTAATTCCAGCACTCAGGAGGCTGAGGCAGGAGGATGGGTGCAAGTTCGAGACCAGCCTGGGCTACAAAAGTGAGCTCAAGGCCAGCCTCAACTGCATAGTGAGACCCTGTCTCAAAAAGACAAAAAAAAAAAAAAAAAAAGATCAACCCTAACTGTACTGCTTGGTTCCCTTATGGTTGTGTTATTAGTTGACCTACCAGTCAGGATTTGATGCAAACCCCACTTTCGGTATGGAATAGGAACCATATACTTACACACCCGTTAGATGGACCAGAAGAACAGAACTTAAAAGCTGCCTTTAAGGTCTCTGATCAGGTCACACAGCTACTACCTAGAAGTCAAGAAGCTGAAGACACTCCTGCCACCATCACTTCTCACCAGTAGAGTTGATGGACACAGCACAGAGTTCTGAGCTGTATAAATAACATTTAATATAGCATGAATAACAAAAGCCACAGTGAGAACTGCCAGGAAAAGCAGCCTCCTTCTTCTTTTTATCTTCTGAATCCTACATCATTACAAAACTAGTTGGCAAAGTCTCAACTTTATGCAGAATCTTCCAAGCAGGATGATGTAAGTACTATAGCTGTCAAAAACCAGAAATCAAATTCATTGAAGTATAGCTTACACCGAAGAATGCACACATCATAATCACACAAGTTGGTGAATTTTCTTTTCTTGCCTATTTGGAGCCATTAAGAAAAAGACCTTTGTCATGATCTTCAGCTGAAGAGATTTGGGGCTCTCTTGTCCTCCACTGATAGTTTTCTTGATTTCTCAAGATTTCCCACCCTACATTCTTCCCTCCTCCCTCCCTCCCTCTCTCCTCACTCCCTCCTTCCTTTCCTTCCTTCCTTTTTTCCTTTTGTCACCTATTTCTATCTAATTGCATCAACTTGCACACCAATTTCTAACTATATATTTAAAATGCCTTCTCATTCTTTTTGAACATTCATTGCCTAATTTCTCAACTTTTCCTTGGTTTCTTTACAGGAGCTCATCTGGTAAGGAGATGCAGTCAACTTGCCCTGTTTCCATACTGGGCCACTTAGGGCTGGGGAGATAGCTCTGTGGCACAAGTGGCAGCCTGGCAAGTGCAAGGTCATGAGTTCAAATCCCAGTCCCACAGAAAAAAAAATTGTCTGGTCCATACTGGGCCACCTAACTCTTCCCTGATGGTCTCTGAGGTATGCAGTCTATTGAACAAGACTCTATAGTTGCTCTTAAGCAATTTTTACATGGAATTGGTGCTTTTTGGAAGAAACCCTTGATGTCACCTTCCTTATCTTCAAAGCAGATTCATTCCCTGGAGGTTTTTAATTCTTTAAAAACTTGTCACCATTTCAGCTGAAAACTTATCAAGACTATTGAAGAAAAGAAAAGGAGCTGTTTAAGAAACTGAGGAGCAGTTGCAAACTACGTTGGATAATTGCAACTTTTAGTCCTGTATCAGTTGAATTTTTGTTCTTTTCCTTGTGTATGTGGTGGTTTAATTTTTCTTCAATAAACTTTTATTTAAAAAGGTGGAGAAAGTTGGTAAAATTACAAAAAGTGAGCACACATATTCATTTAGACAGCAACCAACTAAAAAAATTAAGAGTATATCAGACTCCCCTCCATCTATCATGCCCTTTTCTACAACTATAATCACAATTACATAGGAGGCAAAAGAACAATGATAAGTTCAAGGCCAGCCTAGGCAATTTAGCAAGACAGTATTTCAAAGGCTGTGGGTAGGGAATACAGCTCAGAATGAAACCTTGGGTTCAATCCTCAGTACCACAGCAAACAAACAAACAAAACCCTTAATATTTTCTAGATTTTAGTTATTTGTTTGAAAGGCTAGTACAGTGCATTAAAGTCACATTATAGCTTTAGTTTTCATTTTCTTGGTATCTAATAAGCAGTTTTCATATGCTTCTTGGCCATTTGAACTACCTTTTCCTTAAATGCCGGTACAAACCTTCTACCTGATTGTCTGCTGACTTGTGTGACTTCTTCTTGGTCTTTGTAGTTGCTCACCCTGGATATTCGTCCTCCATTAGTTGCCACTCTGTGGCTTGTTTTTTCACCTTTTTATGTAGTTAAGTTCATCAGATGTTTCCCTTATGGTTCACTTCTGTAGTGTGTGTCTTCAAGAAGTCTTTGCCAAGGATATTCTGACCTTGTCAGATACAAAAGTTATATGTTCTGTTATATAGGTCTTGCTTTAACTTGGCCTTAACCACCTAGTAGAAAAGTTTAACCACGAGGTGTAAAAAGTAAAGCCAGATAAGTATGTGAGCTGCAAAAGGCTGAAGTCAACAGCTTCCGACATTGCCAGTTCAGCCAATAACCCACTACTATTGTGGAATATTTGAGTATGTATACAATTACTTTCTCTTAGTTCAGTGAGAAGAAATATTTGTACAAATAGTGTTCAGGAAAGTTATCATGTCTGCATCTTGAACTCAGAACAACTATGAAGACAACAATATTATATTAATTATTGAGGCTGTCCTACTAACATGTTTTGAAACTGTCTCATTGTTATTTCTTATTAAAAGTAACAAAAAATGAAAAAACATAAAAAATAAAAAAATAGTAATGATAAAAAAATAAGTAAGAGTATTCTGTACTTTCCTGGGAAACCTCTATTGTTCACAGGTAGATTTATAGTTCATCTGGCATTGTTTTATGGATGGTGAAAAACACAGAATGTAATTTTTAGCTTTTTGATTTCTGCAGTGATATGGATTAAATACAAAGTGACTATAGGAAGTGGTGACAAGGGGGCCCAGTGGGATGGCTCAGTGGTCTAAAGCGCCTGCTGGGGAAGCTTGGGCGGCTTCAGGGACCGCGGTTCGATCCCCGGCACCACATGTGGCACCAGCCCTGCCCTTGGGATGGGCTGAGCCGGCCATAAAAATGAGTGAATAAACAAACAAAGGTTCTGAAACAAGAAAAAATAAATAAATAAATAAAATTAAAAATTCTTTAAAAAAAAAAAAAGAAAGTGGTGACAAGAAATGTACAAGACCATACCCAGCCCAGTTACCTTCACTGAGGTTTTATAATACAAAGCAAATAGCTCCAGGAATAGGGAATTAACTCAGTGTTAAAGCACTTGCCTAGCATGCCCAAGGCTCTGGGCCCAGGCCCCAGCATGGCAATAACAACCAACCAAATAAATAAACAATAAACACCAGATAGCTCCTATGCTAGGTTTCTTGTTGTTGTTGTTGTGTTGTTTGTTTTCTGTTTTCTCAGTGCTGCAGCTCAAACTCAGCCTCAGTGTGTGCCAGGCAAATTCTGCACCACCTGCAGAGGGCGCTGAGATCTTCCATTGCCCTCTCCTGATGAGGATGTTCCCGTCCCACACTTCCCAAAGCCACAGCCCCTTAAGCCGCTGCTTTGCCTCTGTCTAACCCTGCCTCTTTGGAATGTCTTCCTTCCCTCCAGAGCACTGCTTTCTGTTTCAGAAGTTACAGCATGAATCAATGCCATTTTAAATTAATAAGAAGAGCAAGGCTAGACTTGGTGGGAAAATGTAAATGTTAATAATGAAATGCAGGGCCTGGCGGGATGGCTCAGTGGTCTAAAGCGCCTGCTTGGGAAAGCTTGGGTGGCTTCAGGGACCACGGTTCGATCCCCAGCACCACATGCTGCGCCAGCCCTGCCTTTGGGGTGGGATGAGCCGGCCATAAAAATGAGTGAATAAACAAATAAAGGTTCTGAAACAAGAAAAAAATAAAATTAAAAAAAATAACGAAATGCAGGGTTGGGCTGGGGGTGCAGGTCAGTGGTAGAGCTCTTGCCTGTCATGCACAGGGCCCTGGGCTTTATTTATTTATTTATTTATTTATTTATTTATTTTTTCGGGACTGGGGTTCGAACTCACGACCTTGCACTTGCCAGGCAGGCACTTGTGCCACGGAGCTATCTCCGCAGCCCCCATGGGCTTTACTGTCAACACTACAGAAAGAAAGGAAGGGAGGGAAGAAAGAAGGTGGAAGAGAATGATCTAATCCAAAGAGTACAAGGCATTATCATTAAAGGACTAAGGAAAGGTTGGCTGCATAGATGAATTAAATGAGCTCATCATCCTGACCTTCCCTGTACAACTGCACCCTGCAATTTATTTTTTTTTTCACACAAAACAAGTGATGTTTTCTCAGTCTTATACAAGGAATTGTCTGAAAGAGGTTTTCAAGCAAGTTCCCTAGCGTCCCTCCAACCAGATTTTTCCCCCAAGTGATGGCAAACCTTTCAGAGTTTTCAATGTGACAAACTGTCCACTGTGGCATGCTTGTCATTGGTCCACCACCACTGCCCTACATACTACAAAGCGACTCCTTGGATGATGAAATGTATCTGGCATCAACTTCCTCTCACATGCCTTGTGCCTGAATCCCTGTTCTTTCCTTTGGTATTCAGATATATCCTTTGATGCCCTAATAATAGCTGAAAGGGGCTGTCAAATAGGACTGTTATTATTTAACTCAATTTCTGTGTCATGTTCCTGTAACTCTGGGCTAGTAGAAACTCATTTTGAGGGGTTTTCTAAGACACATCACATGGTTTTAGGATACTACCCAGTGACAAGGCTTCTGGGACAGGGCATGTGTCTTAGTTGGCCCTTAGTTTACAACAACATGGCCAACACTGATAGGGATTGTGGGAGTCACCTGGCTCCCTTAGAAAGAGAACTTCCCTTTCCTATGCCTTCCTGGTTTGACCACTTCAGATTCCTGCCTTTTTTTTTTTTGCCTGTTCAACCCATCCTGAGGGCAGGGCTGACATGGCATGTGGTACTAGGGATCAAACTGTGATTCCCTGCACCTGCTTAAGCTTGTCTCAGCAGGTGCTTTAGACTGCTGAGCTTTCCTGTTGGCCCCTCCTGCCAATTCTTATTTGCTAGAACTTTATTAATTACTCTATGTATATTGTCTTATTTAATCCACATCATAACTCTATATTACAGTTACCATTATCACCCACATTTTACAACGAGTCACTGAAGTTAGGCAACGCACCCAAAGCCTGGATATCTCTACCTGTGGGTTGACTCTCTCTTCTTTTGTGTGATCTCATTAATAATCCATTGTTCCACCCTTACCCTGCCTTTCAGATTTCAGACAAACCTTTAATTTCATCATAGTGAATTCCTCTTGATACAAAATCACCACACCGAAGCACGCTAGTTATTTTAGTTAATCTCCTTATTCACCTCATGAAGTAAGAATCTCTAGGCATTGGCTATGTGTCCAACACAAGTTCCAGTGGGACAGGAGCAAAAGAAGTACGAGAGGGCTGCGGAGATAGCTCAGTGGCAAGTTCCCCAGGTCCTCTCCAACCAGATTTTTCCACCAAGTGATGGCAAACCTTTCAGAGCTTTCAATGAGACAGTCTACTGTGGCATGCCTGCCATTGGTCCACCACTACTGCCCTACATACTACAAAGTGATACTTGGATGGCAAAATATATCTGGCATAAAATTCCTCTTACCTTGTGCCTGAATGCTGTTCTTTCCTTTGATATTCAGATATATCGTTTGATTCCCTAATAATAATTGAAAGGGGCTATTAAGCACCTGCCTAGTAAGTGCAAGATTTGGAGTTTGATCGCCAATACCAATCAATCAGTCAGTCTGTTGCACTGGTGAGATAGCTCAGTGGACTAAGCATCCACTTAGGCAAATGCAGGGATCAGATTTAGTCCCTGGTACCACATGCCTCGCTGGCCCTGGCCCCCTGGTACGCTGAGCCAGCCCCTGAGACCTGGCGTGATGGTGCATGTCCAGCCCTGAGGAGGCTGTAAACGGGAGGATCACCAGGAACTAGAGCTGTGTAATGAGACCCTGTACCAAATACATACATTGTTTAAAAAAAAAGCATGAGAACCCCTTCCACAGAAAATGCAACAATAAATTTCAGTTAAAATATAAATTTCATTCTATTGGAATTTAACTTAAGTAAAAAGAAACTTAGCCCTTCACTACTCACGGATTTGACATTTGGGACTCAGCCCTGTCTCTGGGCCATCTCCCAGAGGTGGCCTAAGTTCCCTCTTAGTTTCAGCTCAGCTGAAAGCTACCAAACCTGCTGAGGATGGAATCTGGGAGAAACCGAACACTCCACTTCAGAATAAAAGCAGTTTTAGGGTGGAATCTAACTAGCACTTAATCACAAAGTATAACATTTTTGCAGAAAAAAAAAAATTGTTCACATCTCAGATTCAAAAGCCTATCTGGAGGTACACCTTGATTAAGAGCTATGCCAAGTTCCTCGCATCTCTTGGGTACCTTAATCACTGTAAACCTGGCCACTTTATGGAAGAACTTCTGATACAGTTTCTATTATTTAGTCTGCCAGATTGAAGAGGATATGTCTGTCCTGACACTGGTTCTTGAACAAATGTGTGCCTCTAGCCACACCAGGGCAGACAGAACTCTCCAACAGGGATTATTATTATTATTATTATTATTATTATTATTATTACTTTAATGTATTTGGGACAGGGTCTGCAGGGTCTACAGGGCCTCACTATATAGATCAGACTCATAGTGATTCTCCTGTTTCAGTCTCCCAAGCATGGGGATTACAGGCGCGTGCCACCACGCCCATTCCCAGTCGTCATCTCAGTGCCCCCCTGGGGTGGGGCCAGCATGGCACACTATGGATCAAACCCTGGCCGTTGCGCTCTGCCTAAGTAGGAGATTTAGTCGCTGAGCTATCTGGCTGGCCCCAACAGGGACAATTTAAGACTTTATAGCAAGTGTTTTACTGAGTTCTAATTATCCTTGTATTTTTTTTAATCAGTAAATTATCCTGAAAACCACAAACTGAGTGAAGATAAAGGTGACCTATTGTGGAGTTAATTTTAGTGAAACATTTCACCCTAGATTTTGGTAACCAGAACTTTAGTCCTAGAGAAAAGAAAGCCACATCCATTTTCTCAGCCCTGTCGGCTAGGTTTGGCCAAACAATTCAAGATTCTGCTGCAAAGGAGAATGTCAGGGGCCTGACGGGATGGCTCAGTGGTCTAAAGCACCTGCTTGGGAAAGCTTGGGCTGCTTCAGGCACCGCCTTTCGATCCCCAGCACCACATGCTGCACCAGTCCTGCCTTCTGGGCGGGCTGAGCTGGCCATGAAAATGAGTGAATAAGCAAACAAAGGTTCTGAAACAAGAAATAAATAAATAAATAAAATTAAAAAAACAAAAACAAAGGAGAATGTCAGGGCTTCATAAGAAAATATGCAGAACCCCTAACTCCGGGGAAGGGTTGCTTCTTCTTGTTGCTTCCCCTTCCAATTAAGAACGATTTCAGCAGGACGCATTCCCCAGGCACGGCACGGGAAATAGAGGATACTGAGATAAGAGAACTTGACGCTTTGTCTTGACCAATGTTTGAACCTCCAACCGCTGCAGTTCTGTTACCTGTAAAATGTGAACACAAGACCTATTTTACAGCATCGCTGTAAGAGCACAGGAGATTCAGGGAAGAGAAGGTCCTTTGGCAGTTTTACAGGTGGGTGAAGGCTACCGAGTTTTGAAAATGTGTCTTGCTATTTCCTTTGCCTGACCAGCCATAAAGACGACATTACATTGCTAAATCACAGCTAGATCTTAGTGCCAGGGTATGATAGCAGCAATGAGAAGAAAGACAAAAAGCGGAGTGTGGTGCAGTGACGTGTGCTTGCGTCTGCCCCATGCTGAGTTTTCTGCATGTCCCAACCATCCAGTATTCAGACAGGAAGAAGCACTGATGTAACGAGAAAGCTACGTACATATCAGAGACTCCATGGTAACGTTAGTGCCCAAATAGCTGTCCATCCCAAGCTCGTGTTGTTACTTTAGGAAAAAAAAAAAAAAAAAGACAAGAAGCCAGGCATGGTGGTGCACACCTGTACTTTCTGCGCTTGGAAGGCTGAGACAGGAGGACAGCTATGACAGGAGAACAGCTATGAATCTGAGGCCAGCCTGGGTTACACAATGCGTAGAGAACCCAGGGATAGCCTGAACTACACAGCAAGATCCTGTCTCAAAAACAAAAACAAACAAACCATTGAAACGAAAAACAAGACCATGGGCCAAGCGTTCGGCTCACATGCAGAGCATGTGCTGGCTGTGCTGGTTCCACCTTTTGTGTTCGTTCGTAGTACTTGGGATCCAACCGGCATCCAGGGGTTGGCCCATGCTCCCGACCCACTCCAGCACTGAGCTACACCCGCAGGCCTCCTTAGCACCACACAAAATGCTCCAAACTCTTAAATAATAATTTTTTTCATTATTAATACTTTGCAAAGACTTAGAGATTTTGCTCTTGTGAAATTGGTTAAGGTGTCTTTGGTTAGCTCTTGAGCGCTAAAGATAACTTTATCTTAAATGACACAGTGAAACCTAATCTGGGGATAATGATGATCTAGAAGAGATGCCCCTTTCAATTTCCCTCCAATAGAACCTTAAGGCTAAGTTCTGCCTCTTTAAAAAAAACAAAAACGTCAGCAATGTGTATGGGCTCAGGAATGCTAGAAAAAGGAAGCCGAGAATGACTCACTGGGATATTTAGAAAGAGGATTAAACTTCCACCCCCACAAGCCTTGTGCTGGGAACTCCCACTCTGGAGGATGAAGCAGGTCCTGACATAAAAGCAGTTTATAATGTCCCAGCCCAGAAGAGAAGCCAAAGTCATTGTTAGCTTCTAGATTGCAGTTACACTGTAAGAACATGTACGCCCATGTTTCCTGAGGCATTATTAGCAATATCTAAGATAACCAAACTACATGTCCATCTGCGAATGGATAAAGAAAATGAGTATACATAACTGAAGGAATATTATTCAGCCATAAAGAAAGGCAGAGTTCTATGGATCCTAGCAAAATGGAACTTGAGGACATTGTGTTAAAGGAAATGAGCCAGATGCTGACAAGTGCCACATGCTCTCTGTCACATGTAAAAGCCAAAATAACTAGGGCTGAATGTAGACTACTTTGAGAAAGGTGGAAGGGGATGGTGGGTGAAAGGAGGCTGGATTTGATTACTGCATGCAGTATGCCTGAGCTAAAACACCACACTAAGTTCTGGAATACGTAACACATCTGTTAAACATTAAACAAAGCACTAAGTAAATGTCATTCAGCAAACATCAATAGCCTCATGTTCTTACAAATGAGCAGATTAGGCTGGAAACAGGAGCACACAGTTACAAAATCAGCTACTGGGTAAGCCAAGGCAGGATGGTTGAAAATTCAAGGCCATCCCAGGCAACTTAGTGAGACCCTCACTCAGAGGGAAACTTTAAAAAGGGCTGAAGATGAGTTCAATGTTAGAATTCTTTCCCTCTCCCTCTCCCTCTCCCTCTCCCTCTCCCCCTTTTTATATTATGGGGGGCTCAGCCTGTCCTGGGCTTGGGGAGCAGCATGTGGTGCCAGGGATCAAACCTCGATCCCTGCAGTTGCCTAAGCTTGCCTAAGCAGGTGCTTTAGGACACTGAGCTATCTTGCTGGCCCAAGAATTCTTGCTTAAAATATGCAAGGTTCTCGGTTCTCATCCCGGTAGCTTAAAGAAAACCAAAGTATATTTTGGGGTAGGAATGGAGTAGGAATGTACAGCACTTACCCAGCATTTGTGAGGCCTTGGTCTTAATTCCCACTACTAGAAAACAAAGTGCATATATTGTTAATCTTGCAACTTTATCTTTAAGTAGCTAAGCATTTATGAAGAAGTGAACTATGAGGCAGATCATACAACCTGTAGTGATCATACAGACGCTTTTAGAAGCAATCCATATGTCCAATATGGGGGCCCAGCAGGATGGCTCAGTGGTCTAAAGCACCTGCTTAGGAAAGTTTGGGTGGCTGCAGGGACCGCAGTTCAATCCCTGGCACCACATGCTGGGCCAGCTCTGCCCTCAGGGCAGGCTGAGCAGGCCATAAAAAAAAATAAATAGACAAACAAAAGTTCTGAAACAAGAAAAAAATAAAATAAAATAATTCTTTAAAATTTATGTCCAATATGAGAGCTTAATTAAATGCACCCTTATGATGATATACTATTTGGATTTAAAATAATATTACTGAATAAATATTAATGTGACAAAATGTCTAAAATATATAAAGGACAAACATGACTAGGAATCAATATGTAATCAATGATTCTATTTTGATAAAATAAATAAATGTATAGACATATACATGTGTTTATAACAATCTTTCAAAAGGCTTCCAGTTCAAGACAGGTTGGATGCGCATAGTGACACACATCTGGAATCCCAGCACTCGGAAGGGCAAGGCAGGAGGATCAAGGTGAGCCTGGACTACAAAGTGAGTTGAAGGCCAGCCTGAATTGCCTAGTGAAACTCTGTCTCCAAAAAGATAAAATGAAGCTGGGCGTGGTGGTGCACGCCTATAATCCCAGCACTCGGGGGAGGCTGAGGCAGGAGGATTGGTGTGAGTTCAAGACCAGCCTGGGCTACAAAAGCAAGCTCAAGGCCAGCCTGAACTGCATAGCGAGACCCTGTCTCAAAAAGACAAAAAAAAAAAAAAAAAGATAAAATGGGGGCAGGTGTATGAGATAGTTCAGTGGTCTAAAGTGCCTGCTTAAGCAAGCTTAGGCAACTGCAGGGACCATGGTTTGAGGTTCAATCTCGGCACCATATGTTGTGCCAGACCCACCCCCAGGCTAGGCTGAGCCAGCCATAACATAAATAATTCTTTTTAAAAAAGATAAAATGGAGGGGGGAGGGGACATAGTCCAGTGCCTGCCTGGCAAACACAAGGTCCTGAGTTTGATTTCTGGTTTATATATAGATATATACATTGGATTCATGCTTTTAATTTTCCCTTACTCTCCAAATATTTCAAAAAAAAAAAAAAGATTTAAAACATATCTACACAATCATAAGAGTATACAGTTTACAAAAGTGCAAGAAAAGATTCCCCAACATTATCCTATCTTATTTCTGGCTTTTGCCTCCATCTCTGGAAGTGGGAAGAATTGCTGAAGAGACAGACAAGAGAATGAAAACAGAGATTTTTAATTTTGCTTTATGTTTGCTGTTATAATAATGCCTTAGGCCGGGCGTGGTGGCACACACCTGTAATCCCAGCACTAGGGAGGCTGAGGCAGGAGGATTGGTGCAAGTTCGAGACCAGCCTGGGCTACAAAAGTGAGCTCAAGGCCAGCCTCAACTGCATAGCGAGACCCTGTCTCAAAAAGACAAAAAAAAAAAAAAAAAAAAAAAAAAAAAGCCTTCTTTCCACTATAATGTCTTCTAAGGGCTCTAGGTCCCTGAAACCTCAGCTAACACCAAACAGATATAGTACTATGTTTTTTGTATACTTACATTTACAAGTTGAATGTCTTTCATGTCTTAACTTTTTAAAAGATATATTTGAAAAAAAATATATATATATATTTGATACGGGATCTCACTACGCAACTCCGACTCATATTTTCAGCTTCCCCTGCGCTAGGAGTACAGGTGTGTGCCGCCATGCCCGGACTTGGTGACCATCTCAGCGGTCTTGGGGACAGTCCCTTCGTTTGCCTAAGGAGGTGCTTAGTCAGTTGGGCTATCTCCCTGTACCCTATCTTAACTATTTATGACTGCTTAATTTATAAATTAGGCATGGTAAATGATTAAAGGACTATTTTATAGAATAATTTCAAAATATATTATAAAGAAAATTACTTAAAACTTACGACTTATTTATTTCTGGAATTATCCACTTGATAATTTTGGACCTTTGTTGACCATAGGTAATGGAAACCTTAGAAAGTAGAACTCCAGGTAAGGGGAACTACCCTTTGGAGTTTTTGTGTTAGTGTCATGAATTTTTGTAACTTTAAATTTGTGATGGCTAGGTACAAAACTAGCAATGGAATAGCATGCCATTTGGCATTTAATTAGGCTTTGCCTAAACTTGAGAAGAGTGGAGGGCAAAGGAGGAAAGAATAAAAGAAAGAGCAAAAGAGGAGAAAGAGAGGAAGAGGAGAATAAGAGGACTCTAAATGGGGTGGTGACTCCCGCCAGACTTGCCTTTGGATTGCCTTGAAGTTAACCCAAAGTCAACCTGAAAGAAGCGACGTAAATTCCATCCATTTCTGATCTAATGTTCTTTTCATACCTGGTCCTGCTGAATGTGACTTTAATGTCAGTTAAAACACTGATATTGACAATTTGTTAATATTTAGCTAACATGGTTTACTACAAAACTACATTCTATTCTGACCCTGAATGATCTAAGGTATTTCAAACACAACTGTTTTTTGAATTGTTTTGTTTTGTTCTAGTCCAGGTGTTAGAAACCAAGACCTTCACGCGGATTGATGCATCAATCCTCGCAAAGCTGCTAAGTTACCCAGGCTGGGCTCAGGCTTTGTATCTCCCTTCTCAGCCTCGACGCTCTGGATGCCAGGCCTGCACTGGGGGCCCAGCTGTGGGGGTAATTCTTACTGCTGTATTCATTTCGGACTCCCAAGCAAACGGGATGCTTGTACAGAAATTAGTACATCTGCTTTGTGTCACAGTGTTAACCTCAAGTTTTCTATTTGGCTAGTGAAAACATATTGCTTTTAGAAGAAGAAAACGATAGGCAAATTGAGTACGCCCTATCCAAAATGATGCGGATCAGATTCAAACTTTGGCTCCTTTCCCTGGACCTTATCAGATGAGCATTCCTAATCCCAAGATATGAAATGCAGAATTTGGATCTGGGAATGCTTCAGGTTTCAGGTGCTGAGATTAGGCATGCTCAAACTATCTAAAGAAAAATAACAACAACATATTGAAACAGTACCAGGAACTCTCTTTTCCAAAAGCAAACGTTCCAGTCATCTCATTTCCTCCTGCTGCCGCAGGGACGTCCCTTTCAGGGACCAGACACCACAGCTGTCTGCCGCACCACTGTGTAGCATCAGCCCTGGTGCAAAACTGCTCAACCCCTAGCAATGTCAAACCCTGTCTCTAACCAACTGCTCCACTGTTTTTCTCTTCCTTGTGTAAAGTGCTTCCAGAAATAAAACAAAACTGAAGCTTATATCTTCCAGTAAGAAATCTTTTTAGAATTTGAACTACACTTAGAAAATGCTAGATGTAGAAGAATGTTAAATAGGTGACCACTCGACTGTATATAGGAAGAAGTCGACCAAGAAACTTCAGGCAGTTACAAGAGGAACTCACACGCTGGTGTTTAATCAGTACGTCTGTTTGCAAAATTGAGCAATGGGTTGGGCTGCCCTCAGAGAATCACTTCACAATCCTGAGGGACAAATGGGCGTTTTATTCAGGGGCATTTTATTCAGAGGCCTATGCAGTAACCAAAGCTTTGGGGTCTTTTGGAAGATAAGCAGTAAGAAGCAGCTGAGGCTTTCTTACTTTTATGAAGTAAGACTGATTCCTGTGGAAATCTGTCCAATATGGTGATTTGACCTTGTTGTGGGATTAACGATCCCAATCAGGAGAAGGCAAAGGACAAGACCGTACATGCTCTCCACGGAAGCTGGAGATTTGGATAGGTGTGTAGTTACTAGCAAGGTAGTCAGCGTTAATACCTTTAGCCTCATAGACTCTTTTAGCTTTATAGATTTGAGATGGAAATAGTGCTGTTTATTCTGAAAATTAATTGAGACGATCCATGTGAGCCTTGACTGCTAGGGTCCTATTGTATGAAAAGACTTTACAACATTAAGGAAAAAAAAAAGGATAGAACATCTGTAGCACAGGTGTTTGTCTTATTGTGGAAATGACAAGCAGTTAGGAACATCTTTATGATCTCCTTTACCATTTTGCATTTTGTTCATTCCCTAATGTCTTGGCAACAGTTACAGAATTTTTCATGTGTGAAATCCTTCCCTAAGAAAACACACTAGGAAGAACTCGACAATACCTTCGCCTCGGTAGACTGAGCTCTGCCACAGCGTTGGCAGGGATCAGCCTTAATCCCTTGGCAGGGCACTGAAGCATGGCACACAGTGAGTACCTGTTAGGAGTTCTCTGGTGAATTCCATTCTGCCTGGCTATCCCCAGAGGACCACAGCCACTTCCCTGGTGATCACACTCATACCCCCAAACTCAACAGGACGTTTCTAGAATATTCCATCCATTGCACTGTTCTATATAAACTGTTAGAGACCCTGAAATTTCCTTGTGGTGTGGGTTGTGCTTAACAGTTCAAGTATCCTCCTTCTCCCAGCTAGCCCCGTGCTCTCCCCGGCCAAGTTTCCTGACAAGGGTCTGTCCTAAATGTCCTGAGCAAGCTAGGTCATTAACACAGTGCAGTCATGTTTGTATTTCCTGCCATGTGTGTCCTCTGGTGTTCTGTGCCTCTCTTCATATGCTCCACCTAAGGGGCTGCACCCTTTGTTAATTCAACAAGCTCACAGGCCTGGTCCTTTCAGATACAGCCTTAAGTTGTCCTGTATCTATGTACCCCTGATTTAATTTGACAAGTTGATACATGGAGATTTTTTTATTAGCATGACTATTTGTTAGTTTGCACCCTATGATTATGCTGGGCAGTGATAAGGCACCAAGTTATTCTGCCCAAGCGTTTGCATTTAGAACAGAGCAAACTGCTACTTTATAAACTAGAGTAACCAAGGACAGGACACAGCCTGAGAGCTGCAGTTCCACACACATGGAGTAAGTTCCAACAGGGCACAGCCTGGTTTGCACCATAAACCTCTAACCACCGCACCCCAGCCTGCTCCAATATCTTCTGCATGAGTCACTGCCCTCCTGCTCAAGGCCATAGTAGAAGCTCTGCTGCTCTGTGCCACCCTTCTTGGCTATTAGCCAAGTATTATAGCACTTTGATATGTCCCTCTGTCTGTATTTCACAACAAAGAGGAAGTATGGGTCTATTTTCTGCTCCTCCTGCTTCTTAATTCCTCTTTCTTTATCTGCTTCCAAGAGAGGACTTGCTGGGGAGTTCCTAAATTTATCCGAAAGCCGGGTGTGGTGGCGCACGCCTGTAATCCCAGCACTTGGGAGGCTGAGGCAGGAGGATCAGTGTGAGTTCGAGACCAGCCTGGGCTACAAAAGTGAGCTTAAGGCCAGCCTGAACTGCATAGTGAGACCCTGTCTCAAAATAAATAAATAAATAAATAAATAAATAAATAAATAAATAAATAAATAAATTTATCCGCAGAGGATACAGACTCCTGGACTCAGCAGAGAGGAACCGGAATCGTAACCAACTAGTTCAATTCAGATGCTTAATTTTATTTTATCTTTTATCTTTTTTTTTTTTTTTTTTTTGTCTTTTTGAGACAGGATCTTGCTATACGGTTCTGACTGACCTTGAGCTCACTTTTGTAGCCCAGGCTGCTGTCGAACTCACACCCATCCATCCTCTTGCCTCAGCCTTCCAAGTGTTGGGATTACAGGTGTGTGCCACCACGCCAGCTCTCGGATGCCTAATGTTAAATGCTAAGCATCCAAAACAGGGACAGGTATTAAAAAAAAAAAAAAAAAAAAAAGCAGTCTTTTGTCTTCTGAGAGTGACATCAAACTAGGCAATGTTTCTTTTCAAAGGAGAACAGTGGCCCAAGGGCTGAGTAAATGGAAAAGCCAGCAACCTCCTAGCCCTGCCTCCTCCACCTCCCCTGCTGTCACTTCAGCCCAAGGCTCCAGG
>PVJA010029645.1:15799-26564 GCA_004027025.1 Myocastor coypus
GCACCGATCCTCCTGCCTCAGCCTCCCAAGTGCTGGGATTACAGGCGTGCACCACCACACCCGGCTTCTTCCACAATATATTTAATTTTGAAAAAGTTTATTAATCAAAGAATTTTATATTGATGAATGAAGCATATAGAGAAAAAGAAAACTGATTTTTTTAATTTTAGGTTTTTTTCATATTTTAGATAATGTTTGTTAGAACCATAGATGTGTCAATATTTTCTTTAAAAAATGTTTAAAAATATTCAGAGGTGCATTATTCATAGTGGCCCAAACAAGAAACAATCTGAAAAAATTAAAAAATAAAAAAGCTATCCAAAAACAATTCTGGAGGAGATAGCTCAGTGACATGGCAAGCACCAGGTCCTGAACTCAATCCCTGGTAGAAAAAAAAAAAAGCTACCAGAAACAATCTAAATACCATCAACCATATTCTATATAAAGCATGTGCTCTCTTTCCCTGTGGAATGTTACATAGCAGAGGATGAAGGATTTATCCATGTTTATGCCGCAACATGGATGAATCTCACAAACACAATGAGTGAGGAGGAACTCAAAAGAGAATGCATCGTATGACTTTCTTTTATATAAAGTTCAGAGTCAGACAATTGAATGGAGGATGCTATCAGGTACTGTCTACCGATGGCAGGGATGGTAGTTGTGTCTAGGAAGAAGGCCACAGGTGGACTTTGGGATAGCAATAATGTTTTGCCCTGTGGTCCAGGTCCTGCTGATATGGGCTTTATCTACCCTACAAAATTCATTGGGGTCTGGAGAGATAACTCAAAGGAATAAGCACAGACTTGGCAATTACAAGGACCTGAGTTCAATCCCCAGCCCCACAGGCCAGGCAAGCCGTCTTGGCCCCAGATGCCCAAGGGCGCCATCTTGGCCCCAGTTCCCCGAGTGCACAGTCTTGGCCCAGATACCATTAAAAACAAGGGGTGGCAGAGAAATAGCTCAGGGGCACCAGTGCCTACCTGGCAAATGCAAGGTCCTAAGTTTGATCCCCAGTTCCGAAAAAAGAAAAAAAAAATTACACCAACAATGTAGATCAGTGGCAGGACCTGGATTCAATCACCTGTATCAAAAAAAAAAAAAAGAAAGAAAGAAAAAGAAAAATTCATTTGCACTAATATGAACAGGAATAATTTTTATAAATATGGACATGAAACATTTGTGTTACTACGAATATCTTACCTATGAATCTTCTTTCTCTATAGAGTTGTACCCTAGTCTACCAAGGATGACTGTAGTCAAAGACAATAGGCTAACTGTATTAGAGATTTCTGCTGGTCTGTGGAAGCGAGTAATTAATGCTTAATATCTTTTCGTCTTCTTTTTTCATTTTTTTTCCTTTTTTCTTAATTTCTTATGCATTTTTTTCTTTCTTCTTCCAATTTTTCATGCATATATCTGGTAATCTGGACAACTAATCTGAAGAGAACACTAGACAATACAACCACACATACTGTCGAATTCATATTATTTTGTTTAGTGAAATTCTGTATTATTTGTAGTTTTTTCTGTTTTAATACTGTTTTGTACTCTCTTAAAAAATTAAAAAGACAATGAATAAAGGATAGCAATAGAATGAATGTTAGGATACCCACTAAAATTCAGATTTTTTGTTTTGTTTTGTGACCCTGAGGATCACTTTACCACACAGCTACAGGTTCAGCTCCTCAGACTTTTATAATCTTTATGATAGAATAAAATCAAAATGGCTTTTAATTGTTTTATTCAGGGCCCACTGATATAACCACAATTTTGTACCACATGTTTTGAGTATCATGTAAGAATTATATTTGTAATGAAGCTTAACCATCTGAATTTTTTTAAGTAAAACTTAATAGCTTTTGTATTGAGTATGGATTTTTGCTTTGCTCTAGAGTGCCTCTGTTCACATTTATGGTCATTTCTTTAGCATGCTTTCTCAGAAGTAAAAGCAAAAGATATGATCATTTCAAGACTTTTGGTACACTCTGTTTAATAGTATAGGAATACTTTGGAGTGCATGGTTGGGTTGGAAGAAAAATTCTTCCTAAGGGACTTGCATACTTCAGGAACTATTCCTGCTCATGAGATTTCCAAGAGTAGAGTTAATATTTACAGTCTGGGAACTGCTCACTTGCTGCCTTCTTCTCCTCCTTTGCTTTTGGACTTTGAACAAAAGCCCTCTCCTAGAGACTGGGCATGGTGGCACACGCCTGTAATGCCAGCTCTTGGGAAGCTGTAAACAGGCAAATCACTACGAGTCCCATCTAGTAGTGAGACCTTACACACCCTGTAGACTCTCCCCTAAAATACAAGAAAGAAAGAAGAGAGAGAGAGAAAGAAAAAAAAAAAAGAAAGAAAGAGCCCTCTTCTTGCTTGAGGAAAGGCCTGTGTTAGATAGGAAACTACAACAACCTGAGGTTCACACCAAATCCAAGGCCTCCCCATCCTGATGGCTTTGATCTACATGAGGCAATTAAACACTGAAAGAATTTTCCAGACCCCAGCTTGAGCCTCACTTCTTTTTTGAGGCTTTCTATGTGTACATGTACTTTCAGATCTGTTTTGCCAGTTTTGATCCAAAAGATCCTATTAGCCTCAAGGATCTTCCATGACTCCTGGCTTTTTCTGGTGGGATTTTCAGCTGCTTCCTAAAGGCAGCACAGTCGTATAGAAGACCTGGGATATGTGAGGAGCAGAAGAGTCTCGTTCCTGCCCTGTGTGTTCAGAAAGCCTGGCTTTCCTGTACAATCCACCTGTCTGCACAATGAGCAGCTAACACTGGGCTGTTTATTGTTTTGTTGCATTGGACCCCCATGAAGGCAGGAGCTATGTCTCTTTTTCCTTGACACCCTCCAACAAGCTGAGCACTCAGTACATATTTATCAAAGTAGAAGTACTAGTGACTTTGTGTCACTGCTGGCAAACCTGTGGCATGTGTACCACACAACCCTCCCTGTTGGCATGCGAACCAGTTCGCCCCAGCATCCAAGCATCAGATAAAATTGCACAAAGGCACACCAGAGGCAAACTCTTACCTTTCAGTAGAAAGCTGTTCATGTCACTGAAAGTTCTATCATTGTATTTTCTTTTAAGACAAAAGATGTTAGCTAGGCTTGGTAGCGTACTCCTGTGATACCAGGTCTTGGGAGTCTGAGGCAGGAGGATCTTGGCAAGTTGTATGCCAGTCTGGGCTATAAAGTGAGCTCAAGACCAGCCTGAGCTGCATGGCAAGATCCTGGCCCCAAAAGACAAATAGAAAAAAATCAAAAAATGTTAATACACGAGTTGGTTTTTTTTTTTTCCTAACCTAAAACCTCAGTATTCAGCATCCACTGAAGTGCTGGCACTCTGCAACAAATCAGTGTGTTTGGGGCTGCAGTTTGGAACGTGGTCCTCAAAAGGGATGCTGCCACTGGCATAGACCAGGTTTTCCTTCCAGGTCTCTGTGAGATCAAATAAATGGTTGAAAAATATAATGGGTTCTGTGTGTGAGTGTTTTACATTTCACCTCATTACTAATAGGAGGCTCTTTTGGTTTGAGGGTTTTGTTTTGTTTTTGTTTTTGGAGACAGGGTCTTCTTGTGTAATTCAGGCTAGTCCTAAATTTACTATGTAAGCCGGGTATGGTGGCTCACACCTGTAATCCCAGCACTTGGGAGGCTGAGGCAGGAGGATTGGTGAGACTTCAAGACCAGCCCGGGTTACAAAAGTGAGCTCAAGGTCAGCCTGAACTGTACAACAAGACCCTGTCTCAAAAACACAAAATAAATAAATAAATAAATAAAACTAAATTTACTATGTAGCCCAGGCTGGTCTTGAATTCTCCTGCCTCTGCCTCCCAAGTAGTGGGACTGCAGGTGTGCACCACCATGCCTGGCTGCCTTAATTTCCAAGTTATATCTTAGAAATTGTTATAGCCCTATATTTAAGTATTTATGGTGTTCATTCAGTAGATGTTTCTTGCACATAGCTTCTTCTATGTGGAACCAGCTAAACCAGTCAATTCTAGCAGACTAAAATTAAATTTATTTTCTTTTTTTTCTTACTTCCTTTTCCAGTAAGGTCATAAAGGTCATTTATTTCCAAATAATAATAATAATAATAATAATAATAATAATAATAATAATAAAATTTAAAAAAAATAAAAAAGGACATTTATTTCCCCTTTCAGATTAATCCCCCTTTTAAAAAAATAACATCAAGCCGGGCGTGGTGACGCACGCCTGTAATCCCAGCACTCGGGAGGCTGGGGCAGGAGGATCGATATGAGTTCGAGACCAGCCTGGGCTACAAAAGTGAGCTCAAGGCCAGCCTGAACTGCATAGCGAGACCCTGTCTCAAAAAGACAAAAAAAAAAAAAAAAAAAAAAAAAAAAAAAAAAAAAAAAAAAAAAAAAAAAAAAAAAAAAAAACATCAAAACCTTGGCATCAATTCAAACACAGTTTCATAATAATTATTGTGTCTATGTGTCTGACTATGTGCCCACATGCATGTGTGTGTAACCACCTGGCCTAAAACCTTATTTCAAAAGAGGAAGAGAAATGCAAAGTTAAATAAAATGCACATAAGAAAAATTCTGAACTTGGAAGGATCTGTCAGCAGAATTTCACCCACAAGCTGGCTTTCTAGTTGACACGATTTACCACTTTTCACTGACAGGAAATTACTTTCCTTTGGGGAGATAACAGAAGTGCCCTGCCGACATAGAATTATTTCAACAGCTTCTGAGCCTGAATTGTCCTGTCTGGAGTTGATTAAAGGCCCCGCCCCTCTGCAGCTGCTTCAAGAGTTCATTCTCTGGATGCCCAGAGGTGGCAGTGCAGATCCCCTGCCAGCTGAAGAGGACAGTCCTGTGGGTGCCGCTCACACTGCCTCCTCTGCCGCTGCCTGCTCTTGGGTTCTCTCAATGGACAAAGGAGCCTCTCTGATTTTCTTAATAATATTGCCTTCTCCGTGGGCTGAGGGCAGAAAGAGGAGAGAGAGAGAGAGAGAGAGAGAGAGAGAGAGAGAGAGAGAGAGAGAGAGAGAGAGAGAGAGAGAGAAGGCAAAGAGGGGGGAAAAGAAAGGAGAGGAGAGGAGAGGAGAGGAGAGGAGAGGAGAGGAGAGGAGAAAGAATAAAGAAAAAAGGGAGAGAGAGTGGTGGGGAAATGAAACTATAGCATTTGCAACAAATACCATATAGCAGTCCCTGACCCGCTTAATGATGAGCAAAGGAGGACCTTTGACCACACACATGAATCTTTTTGGTATTTCTCTAAAGTCTAAGCTGGAGCATACAGTGTTTTAAACCCTCCAGGAATTTCCAGTCTGGTAAAGCACAATAGTGCTCTGTGTACTAGTAATTAAAGTGAGTTCTGGCGAGAGGCTGAGCCCATGTGTACACTGTCGGGTGAGTTACTTAACTTCTCCATGCCTCAGTTTGCTAATTTGCAAAGTGGAGACATAGAATAACTCATAAATGAGTAAAAAGATTAAATATAATATAATAAGATTCTAACAAAGGAGGTTAGGATATAGCTCAGTGATAAAGCAGCACTCGAGGATGCTAGGATGCTTCAGGCCCTGGGTACCAGCCTCAGTAATAGGGCAGGGATAAAGGGGGCCTATTGTTATCAATACAATTAACTTTAATACACAATGCACAATTTAGGTTCACAAGAGAGTTAAAGCTGTAGAACACAGAGGTTAGAGCATTTAGGCAGGAACAGAGCAGCCTTTCATGCCTTCATGGAATAGAACTGAACTTCAGAGATTCATTAGGAACATTTTCTCTAGATCTGTGAGATAATCAATATTGCACTGAATCTGTATAACAATTTCGGGAGTATTGTCATTTTCACAATGTTGGCTCCTCTTATCCATGAACAAGGAAGATCTTTCCATTTTCTGAAATCTTCAATCTCCTTTTCACTGTATTCATAAAAGTCATCTGGAACCAGAAGAGACCTCAAATAGCAAAAGCAATCCTGGGAAATAAAGGAAAGGCAGAAGACATCACCATCCCTGACATGCAGTTATGCTACAAAGTTACAGTGATTAAAATCAGCATGGTACTTGCAAAATGAAGAGACTTGAGAATCAAGGGAACAGATTAGAAGATGTAGATACAACTAGAAACACACTCAGCCACGTTATCTTTGACAAAGGGGTCAAATACGTTCACCAGAAAAAAAGACAGCCTCTAATAAATGATGCTCAAAAAACTGGCTTTCCACATGCTAAAGGCTAAAACTAGACCCATATCTATTACTATACACTATACTACAGTCAAAATGGATCAGAGATTTTTTTTTTTTTTTTTTTTTTTGGTCTTTTTGACACAGGGTCTCATTATGCAGTTCAGGCTGGCCTTGAGCTCAGTTTTGTAGCCCAGACTGGTCTCAAACTTGCACTGATCCTCCTGCCTCAGCCTCCCAACTGCTGGGATTATAGATGTGAGCCACCACCCCCGGTTTGATCAGAGATTTACTATTAAAACAGAAATGGTAAATATTCTGGAGGAAAAAGTTGGTAGAAATCTTAAAGACAGGGCCCGGCGGGATGGCTCAGTGGTCTAAAGCGCCTGCTTGGGGAAGCTTGGGCGGCTTCAGGGACCGCGGTTCGATCCCCAGCACCACATGCTGCGCCAGCCCTGCCCTTGGGGCGGGCTGAGCCAGCCATAAAAAATGAGTGAATAAACAAACAAAGGTTCTGAAACAAGAATAAAAATAATAAATAAAATAAAAAATTCTTTAAAAAAAAATAAAAAATAAAAGCAAATGATATAAAAAAAAAAAGAAATCTTAAAGACAAAGGGATACGTAGAGGTTCATGAACAAAAAACAAACTACACAGGGAAATATTTCAAAGAACCACCAATTGGGATCAAATCTTTTTGATACATTTTGCACATCAAAAGAAATCACTGACAGAGTAGGAAGAAAACCCACAACTTGAGGAAACAATTTAGCTCAGCATCTCTCAGACACAGGATTCCTTTCTAGAACATAAAAAGAAATTTTAAAAATCAGGCTCCCAAAAGTCAAAGACCCAGTGCAAAAATAGGTGTCTGAGATGAATTCGCGCTTCTTAGATGAAGAAATACAAATGGCAAATGGAAAATTATTCAACACCATTGGTCATTCAAGAGATGCAAATTTTTAAAAAACACTGAGGTTCTATCTCATCCCAGAAAGAATCGCTATCATCAAGAAGTCAACCAAAGACTGGGCGTGGTGGTGCACACCTGTAATCGTAGCTCTTGAGAGGCTGTAAACAGGCAGATTTAGTAGTGCAGGCCTGATTTAGTAGTGAGACCCTGAGCAACCTGTAGACCCTCACCTAAAATACAAATACATAAGTAAATAAATAAATATTTTTTAAAAAGAAGTCAACCAATAACAAATAGTGGAAGGGGCTGTGGGGGAAAAGGAAACCTATTCTGCTGTTGGTAGAAGTGTAGCCTGGTAGAACCACTATGGAAATCAGTGTGCAGATTCCTCAAAAAGCTAGGATGAAAGTTGCCTTCCGCCCAGCTATTCCCCTCCTTGGTATTTTTCCAGAAGAACAGAAAACATCACACCACAGCAATATATGATATACACTCATGTTTATAGCAATGTAATTTGTCATAGCTAAATCCTAGAAACAACTCAAATGACCATCAACTGAGGAACAGATTTTTTAAAATGTGGTATTTTTATATAGTGAAGTGTTACTGAGCTATAAAAGAAGATAAACTCTAGATTTTTATAGGTAAATGGATGCAAGTAGAAACCATACTTATAAGTGAAACCAATCAGTCCTGAATGTATAAACATCATATTATCTCCCTAGTATGAGAGCCTGAAAGGGTAAACAGACTGTTAAAGGTACAATAGATGCTGTAAAAGGGAAAGAAACTGTTCAAAGGGAAGGAATAACTGAGGGAAAGGAGAAAAAAAAGAGAAAAATATATATGCATATTATAGGATAGTTTGGATAATTGTACTGCTGGTTTCTGCTGGTCTTTTTTTTTTTTTTTTTTGGTCTTTTTGAGACAGGGTCTCGCTATGCAGTTCAGGCTGGCCTTGAGCTCACTTTTGTAGCCCAGGCTGGTCTTGAACTCGCACTGATCCTCCTGCCTCAGCCTCCCGAGTGCTGGGATTACAGGCGTGCACCACCACACCCGGCTTCAAAAGTCATGTATCAGTTCTTTTTTTTTTTTTTTTTTTTTTTTTTTTTGCGGAACTGGGGATCAAATTCAGGACCTTGCACTTGCCAGGTAGGCACTTGCACCCCTGAGCTATCTCCCCAGCCCCTCTGCTGGTCTTTTGAAAGGAGCAGTTAATATTTAATTTCTTTTCTCTCTTCCCTTTAATTTTTTTAACAATTTTTAACCAACCTTACAAACTTATGTCTGATAATCTGAACAGCTTGAAAATAATAATATGCTAAAAAAAAGAAAAGAATAATATGCTATGTAACAACCATTAATTGAATTCCTATCATTTTGTTTAGTGAAATTCCATATCATCTCTAATTTTTTGTTTTGTTTTGATTTGTTCTCTGTATTTTCTTTAGAAACAGGAAAACAAAGATTAATTAGGATTTAGAAATGCAGAGAATAGGTGGGGGTGACCCCGGGAAGACAACCTATGAAAACTAGCAGCGAGAAAGGAGGCGAGAAGGTGTGGAGGGCTTGTTCCAGAAGGGTAAAGGAGGACAGGAGTGGCGAACATTGTAGCTATCAAGGTGGATCAGGAGCTACATACAGCGGTGCATGCCTGTAATTCCAGCTATTCCAGAAGCTGAGATGGGAGGGTCACAAGCTCGAGACAGTCTGGTCGTGCTACCAACTCTGTCTCAAAATAATAAAAAACTTTTGAAAGTTTAAGAGTATCACACAATGGTAGAGTGCTTGCCTTATTTCCATAAGGCCTGGATTCCATTGACCAGTATTGTGAAAGAAAGGAAGAAGCGCGTAGGGGAGAGGAGAGGGAAAGTAAAAGAAACGGAAAGGAAGTGGGAAGGGAGGGAAAGAGGAGAAAGGGAGGGAGAGGATAAGCGTGGGAGGAGATGGAAGGAGGAAGAGGTAAAATTAAAAAAAAAAAAAAAAAGGAAGGGAAAGGGGGCGGGAAAGCAGAAGGGTGGGGAGCGGGAAGAAGACAGGGCAGGAAGGGAGGCTGTAGGACTCTGTGCAAGACTCAGAACGTGGCCATGGACTTTGAACTTCACACTTTGCGTACTAGGCAGTGACTGAAGTTGTTGAGCAGGGAAGCCGCATGTGCACAACTGCGCCTCCGGAACGATGTTGGCACCCTTTGGCACACACCAGATAGGAAGTCCACAGTAAGGACCAAGCAGGTGTCTACAGAGAACATGAATTCACTTGACCTATGAACTTGGAAAGCAATTAGAGCACTAAGCCGCGTTGTACAGGAGAATCTGGACAGAAAGCCGCAGGGCTAGAAAGATGTTCAAACGCCCTGCAAGACGATGCCAATAGAGTGGCACGAGTTGACAGAAATGACACCGAGAGCAGAGAAAAGCCCGGCCTGTGACCTCATGAGGCACTGCAGAGACATCTAGGTATAAACAGGAACCCGGCCCTTCCCAGAATCGGCGCCATAGTCTCAGGACCTGCAGCCTCTACAACTGTGAGATACGTCGGCCTCTTCTCCTTATAAGTGCCCGGCCTCATTCTAGAAATAGAAATGAAAGTAAGCAAGACAGACAGACAAACAGAAAGGAAGGCAGGAAATGAGGTCATGCAGCTTCCCGCTGGCGCCCAGCCCCAGCTGTGCTGACCAGCCTTGTACTGTTTTCTGGGCTTCCGGAATGACGGAAGCTGTGGCCACACAGCCTGGAGGTGAGACGTCCAGGCATCAGCAGGACTGCCTTCCTCTGAGGTCTCTGAGGAAGAATCTCTTCCATACTTGTTTCCGAGCCTCTGGTGCTGGCTATGGATCGAGTGCTCCTTGATCTGTTAACTCACGACGCCAGTCTCTGTCTCCTTCTTGGCCCGATGTCTTCACACAGCCTCCTACTTGTACGGACATCAGTCAGGTTGCATTCACCCACTCTGGTAAGAACGGCGTGTGAAATAATTACATCTGCAGTGACGCCACGCCTCAGGAAGGTTCTGAAGGTTAGAACTTAGACCTACATATTGATCTGGTAGGCAGGGGGCACAAGTCAATCTGTAATAGTCCTGAGGGCTGAGAAGAGTGAAGAGGGGGTAAGAAGAAGAAGAAGAAGTGAAGAGGGGGGCTGATCAGAGTGTTGAGAAGGGGCAGGGTAGAACTGCTGATCACCAGGAAATGGTGAAGGCGCAGACCACCTCAGCTGGGCTTGAGTTTGGGATGGCTTTGTTGGGTCATGCAAGTTAACTGGGCCTCTAGCTAAGACCAGGCTTTTGATCCATCAGAATTGACCTGGCTGTGTAAGATAGGTGCTCTGTTAGCACTCGGTATGAACAGAACCTACGTTCTGCAGAGGCTTTGGGCACTAATCTGGTCAGGAATGAGAGGCTCCTGGGCTTATATATTATGGGAAGCTCATTATGTTTACATGATTTATTACTCTTCATAGTGACCTAGTGTTTGAGGAGCTCATGGGAGTTAGGGACACTAGGTCCTTCACCTCTGCCCAGAAGCCCCAGTCCCTTTCTCTTCAAGCACTATTAAAAGGACAGCTGTCTTGCCCCTCTTTGAAGCTAAGCATGCAATAAATTTTGTGTTCTTCCTAGGCAGAAAACAAAACAAAACAACAAAAAAAAAAAAAAAAAAAAAAAAAAAAAAAA
>PVJA010029646.1:0-26465 GCA_004027025.1 Myocastor coypus
GGGGGGGGGGGGGGGGGGGAAGCGGCAAGAGGGAGGGGTCAGTGGCCAGAGGAGGAGCCGCAGCGGGTGTCCCTTGTCCTTCGGTTGGTCTATTATTTAATGCAACCCCACCTGCTGCATAAAGGCTGTGCTCCCCTGAGAGTAGGGTTCCCAGGGTAACGAGGTGGACAGCCCTGCTGCCGTTTGGGGTCTGAGGATGACAAGCTGGGTATGAGTGTCTCAGGAATGACAAGTGCCACCTAAGGAAGGGGAAGTCCTAGGATCTGTTCTGTCCCCGGTGGCCAGGCTGAACAACTTCGGCCCGCTGAATCCAACCAGCATTCAGCCTGGTGGACAGAAATGAGGAACGAGCCTTTGTCTTCAGAGGGTTTTCCTGGGAGGAGGTGACCACTGGATGGCGGCTGGATTGCCAGACAACAGCCTGCGCACCGAGAGCCCCACTGCTTCCTTCTGTAGACTAGATTTTTATTTTTATTTATTTTTGGTGGGATCGGGGTTTGAACTCACAGCCTTGCACTTGCCAGGCAGGCACTTAGCTTAAAGATTAAAAAGGATGCGTGCTTTTGCTGCCTTCCTGCCTGGAAGAGTGATGTGATGTCTGGACACACTGCAATCACCCCTGATGTCATGGGGTCAGAGGACAACAAGTTGCCTCTTGGCCCTTTGACCAGTACTTTTCTAGAGAAAAATGAGCCTTTCAGCTAAGCCCTGGAGTCGGGCTCTTTGGACATAAGGCCAACATCCAATGCGGGCAGTGGATTCTAGGATCAGGCCTCTCTGTTTCTCTTTCTCTGGGTGGGAGACAGGGTTTCAGAAGTCCACTCCGATAGCTGCAGTCCAGGTGACAGAGCGAGTGGGAGCTTGAGGAAGAGGTCTGGCTGGTGCGCCTTAACGGACAGCCTTGAACTGGCCTCGTGTGCAAAAGGATGGGAGATTTGGTGGGTTTGGCGACAGCGAATTGCATCTGGAATGGGGGCGGGGGAGCTTCCTGCAGGAGAGAGGGTGGGTGGGCCTCCCTCTGGGGCGAGGAGAGCCAGGCAGGCAGATGGGAGCCGCAGATGGCACAGTAAGCAGCCCTGAAGGCAGGGGCACTGAGGGGGCTGCAAGGCTGGGTCTCTAGGGGGTGGCGGTCACCCCTAGGGGACTCTGCTGAGGCCCCACCCCACAACTGCGTTGCGTGTCCTCACTATGGGCCATCCATGCACATGCGCGTGCTACTGTCTCCTCCTCCCGGTGAGGGCACTTCCTCTGCGCGATCCCGGCCTCCTCTTCCTGCCACCCGCGTGGAGTGGCCACTCATGTCCAGAGGAGTGGCTGAGGGAGGGGAGGAATGTACACGCGGAGTGGAGTCCCAGCTTGGGTCTGGCTGGAACTGTGTGTGACGAGGACCCCTGCAGGTCCTAGCGAACCCCACCTCTGCAGGTGATCAGGTGAGGGCCACGGGGCCGAGGAGGCTCGGCGGGGTCAGCACGAAGAGAGCGGGGCCGCTGGGCGCCTTGGAGCCGAGCAGTGGCCTGGCCAGCGCTGCAGGGCTCCCGGGCCTGCTGCTTGGCTCCCCGGCCGCTGTATTTTATTTCTGTTCTCCAGCTCTCCTGGGGTTCTTCATGGTGTGGCACTCCACCGTCTTGGATCCCTTTGGCCCAGGATACTCACCATTTCCTCTTCCCTTACTTCCAGTAGCCAGTTCCCGGATGGTTCTGAGGTTCACAGAAACCCTGGAGAGGACAGGTGCCACCGCCTGGTGCCACGTAGGCCCGTCGAGGTGGCTCTTGGCTGCCCTCTTGTGGGCATTTGTGGTTATAACCACCTGCTGTTCTGCATTGATGCAAACCCTCTGGTGACAGCCTTCTTATGACGCGACGTCTGGCTCTTGGTTGCCCTCTTCTGGGCATTTGTGGTTATAACCACCTGCTGTTCTGCATGGATGCAAACGACAGCCTTCTTATGACACGACGTCCGTCTTCTTCTATGGGTCCACCAGATCCTCTTCATCACTTATGAACCAGAAATGTTTTTCTTTTGGGTGTTTGCCTGGTGATAACTTTGGATAAAGTGCTTCTGGCTTTCCATTGATACAGATACTTTTCATCGAGGAACCTAAGTTCTACATAAATCTTATCACACCTAGTTTTTGTTGGAACTGAGGTCATTTTAGCTTTAAGAGTGGTTGAAGAGTAAATGTGTTTGAACTTCATAAAGATATAGGGCTGGCATAGTTATATTCCCCTGGCAAAAATTTCCACCTTCACCCTTACCCTTAAGGTTTCATGAGAGCACGGAAGGACA
The DNA here is from genome assembly GCA_004027025.1 of Myocastor coypus. Lineage (NCBI taxonomy): Eukaryota > Metazoa > Chordata > Mammalia > Rodentia > Myocastoridae > Myocastor > Myocastor coypus. The sequence continues at coordinate 2,287 of PVJA010029646.1, forward strand.
CACACACATGTTTTTAAAATTTAAAATGGAACCAACGCAGTGCCCTAATTAATGAGCTTGTTAAGGACCAGTTCCTGCCTCCAGGGAACTTGGGGCTGTAGCTTGGATCCCAAACCACCCCTGAGGGTTTCCGATTTCATGCAGTGGTAGCTGTGTATCCCACCAGAATGCTCGGCTGGATGCTGGGGCTTACCGGGGGATAAGCTGAGGCCCTTGGGAAGGAGGCCAGCTGCCTTCTCGGCCTGGTGAGTATGGGCTTTCTGCTACGCCTGGGGTGGGGGGGCACTGCCACCTTTCAGGATGCCATGACCACGTCTCACTTCGCAAGATCCCGGTTTGACTTTTCTCCTTCCCTGTACTTCCCGTCCCCACCGTCTGAGGTCCCTCAGAACTCTTTTCTCCAAGGCTCTGCTCTGTACCACAATCTCGGTCTCTTTTCCAAAGACCACAGCTTTGCAGCTGGGCCATTTGGTCAGCAGAAGGCATGTATCATTCTGCGCCATCGTTTTCCTTTTCAACAAAACATTTATAGATTCACACTGCTATTTTGTGATTTAGCCTCCTAGAGGCTTATGTCCCATATCCGTCTTTGAATAGTAAGACTTTCTGACGCCAACACCCCATCCTGTACTTGGCTGTGTACCCTGCAGAGTGGTGACTGTCTATTTCTATATGTTCCATAGATGAGCAGTGACTGCTGCTGTTGATTGGCGTGTTGTTGTGCCGTTGGCCCATCCCGCCTCTAATTAGTATACTTGCCCAAGAAATTATTTACCAAAGACAGATTGGCCGAGGCCATCATTAACACTTCCTTGAAATATTTTCGTGCATTTAGACGCTTTGCAAAATGTATTGCCCAAATGGTACTATGTGTGCACACAGCGGGAGAGTGCCAACTTGTAATCATCCTTGTAATTTGTTGTTGATGCCAGATAATTTTAAAGATTAGTTTTAGTTTTTATCCAAGTTATATGCATAATTTTCAGGATCAGACAGAACCGAAAGGCACGGAGAAAACCAGCGCTCCTCCTGCCCCACCCCCTTCCTCCTAGACTCAAGGCATCGATTCTTGGTTGTTTTCAGCCTCCCCAGCACTGCGATTACAAGCGTGACTCTGTCACCAGCTTGGTGTGACCCAGGGGTGGGACTGGCACAGCATGAGGGACTGGGGATCGAACCCTGGTCCTGGATTGCCAAAGCAGGCGCTTTGTCTGCTGAGCTATCTTGCAGGCCCTTGCACTATGTAGCTCTCTTTTACCACTCCTACCAGCCTCTCACATCTCACTCACGTTATTTCCCACTTTGCTCAGGCCGGTAGTTAAGGACAGTGCTACCCTGGCCTCAGAGATGCTCTTCATGACAAAAGCGTCACTGTTTTTACTTTCTTGTACAAAAGTTCAGTTTTTGTGGAGTTAATAGCTGCATCACTTTCTCACCCATTGTTTTGCTTTCTTTAAATCATCATTTTGAAAGCCGTCCTTCGTCGCTTCTGTGTCCCCTCTGCGTGTCAGCTCTCGCCAGGCGCTGCACGAAGGGTGTCTTTCCGACACCTTCTTGCACTCCTCTGAGCTGCTCCAGGCTGGACGCCAGGCCTCTCTGCACTCCCTTTGCTTTTTCATGGGTGGATGCTCTTAGCTCACCGATGCTGTGCTTCTTGCCTTCTTGCTTTGCTGCTTAGTTTCAGAGGAGTCCCTTCTCCAGCCGCTTCTTCAGAGGGGTTTACAGCAGGAAAATATGCTGAGACTCATGTCAGTCCATAACCAGTGGCTCTGATGAAGTACCAGAGCCTCGGTACCTTATAAAAATGTTTACCAGGTGCACGGTTTTGGAAAGCAAGGGGCGGGGCAGTAGCTGTGGCTTGTCTCCTGTGGCTGAGCTGTAAACAGTGTGGAGCTGGCTTGGAATGAGTATGCTCCCTGCCTCTTCCTGGTGGAAGGCGTCCAGGGTCATCTGCCTGGCTAGATGTGGTTCCAGGCAGGGAGCCCAGCACTGTGGTCCTCAGCTGCTGGAAGGCTGGGGCTTTGGTAGCGACTGCAGCTAATCCAACCCCGGGGCATGCTCAGGGCCCATTCTGCCACCAAGACCCCTGGCTCCCCCTCCTTGTGCCGCGGGTGTAGCTTAGTAGAGGCTGGCAGAAGCCAGCTGGCCCCGACGTCTTGTGTATGCGGCTGTTTCGTGTCTCTTCCGTGGTGGGCGCTCTTTGTGTGAGCGGCATCGTTATAGGATGCAAGGGTGTCTGGAGTCCGCTTGGCCCCACAGGCCCATCCGCAGCCCTTCTTCCTGGCCTCCTTTTGCTCAGTCTCCCAGCGTTCCTATTTCAAGGCTGACCGATCAGCCAGCTCTGTGCTCTGCTCCTGCTTCTGCCTTGGGCTCTTCCTCTGCCTACAAGCAGTGAATCCGCAGCCGTGTGAGCTGCCGGGAGGGCCTCCCCTCCCAGCTGTCTTTCCTGGCCATGTCTAACTGAGATGGTGCTTTGTCAAGGGGCCATTTCCAGCTTGAAGGCACACGCTGAGCCAACCCCAGGAGACCAAACTCGGCCCCTTTTCACCATGGGTCATGAGGCAACCTCACCCCGCTTTGTTGTGACTTCGGATGGGGAAAAGGTGCCAGTGCTCCAGTGGTGCACTATGGGAGTCCCAGCCAGGTGCTTGTGTCGGTTCTCCGAGTTCCAGGGCTCAGCGCCTGCTCGCCAAGTGTGCCCTCCTCACCTCATAATAGCTTGTTGCTGGGTCACCATGGAATGTGGCTTGGTGGGGTTGCTAGAAGCCAGCTCAGGAGAGGACTCTCTGGCTGAGCCGTCTTCGATGTCTATCTCGGGCCCAAGGAGTTAGGAGTGGCCTGCAGCTCTTTGCTTTGCTGCATGGAATTGTGTAATGCTGCAGTTAATGATGTCCTTTTGGTCATTTGCCCTTGTTATAAATCCCATAGAGTATTACTTTTCTCCTCACTGCAGGCGCCATATGGTGTGACTCAGATGGCAGAGCTCCATGCCCACAGCTCGGAGCGACACTCAAGCCAGCACTGCAACAATGGGCCAGAAAAGCCTTCCGAGGTGTGGGAAGAGACTTCTCTCTGAGCTGAGGAGTCTGCTGGGGCTTGCATTCCTTCCACAGAGGGGTTCCGGTTTCGCTACCTCCTCACCAGCAGGGGTCACCTTCGGCAACGTCGAGGCCGGGTGCTGTGGTGGGGTCTGATTCCTGCACGCTGAGAGAGGCCCCGAGGCCCAATGCTCCCCAGGGAGCGGATTCTGGTTTTCACTTGCTGCCTTGGCTTGCGTGAGTCTGGGAGAGGCGGGAGCGCAATCGAGGCTTCTGAGTGGCTTTCCAATTCAGTCACCAAGAATGAATGGCGCCAGGGCCAAGGGACTGGACGAAAACCACGCATGCTCCCCGCCGCATGTGTTTGTTTGCATGGTGCTTCTGTGGACCACGGCAGTGATGGCCGGCTGGGCCTGTGGATGCTGGAGACCCCGTGGCTCCAGCTGGTCCAGTGCTCCGCTCGCTACCTGTCCCCGTCCTGCCCCAGTGGATGGATTACGATAGCATTTTAGGTCCCCAAACATGAGTGTGAACTTGGACTTTGTGTCCAGTTGTGCATCCCATTTCTGAGTATTCCTTTTTTTCCAGCGTGTGGTCACCCAAGGAAATGGCTGTGGCCCCTCGGGAATGATAAATAGCCATGTGTCATCGTCTTATACGTTAGGGATACTGCATGGTGCCGCCTCATGGGAACCCGGCCTCACATGCAGCCAGGGGGTTTGGAGTGTGACAACTGCCGCTGGTCTGTCCACTGGGCCAGCACTCTTAGGCATCTGGCCTCAGCCTCCTGACCGTGTCTCCTCGGTTCCCGTTGATTGTGTAGATTAGCAAGCTTGTGGGGTTCCCATTTGTGATACTTCTACTCATTCCATAGTCTACTAACAAAGACCAAAGTACTCCTCCGTGGGTCGGGCGCTTGGCTGAAACCTCAGCCTTATCATTCATTATGCTAATTGTGGCTCTGTTGGTCCTCTGTGTTACGTTCTTTTCCTCTGTGAATTCAACCAGCTGCAGATCCAAAATATTCAGGAAAAAAGCTGCATTTGTGTTGAGCACATATATCACTCCTTAGACAGTGCAGTGGAGAGTATTTGCCACACAGATGTCTCACAGCATGGGGCTGCCTGCTTCAAGCCAGCAGGGGCATGGCTCATCCAGGATGCCAAGCTGGATCTTCTATGATGTAACAACACCAAGGGGCTCTAGCTCACAAAGCCCATGTAGAACTTGGGGATGGAGATGTTAGAACGTCCCTTGATACTTTAGTGAGCTGGGGCTGCTGGGGCAGTTGATCGACTACTCAACAGTCATGGAGCCTTTCTCAGCAGAAATGCAGGATGAGACAATTAACTGAGTGACCTGGATTCTCTGAAAGTTAGTAGCTAACTAGTACCATTATAGCCACACAGGGAGCAGTTAATTCGTTGCATGCCATATGTGCTTCGGGGCTGACGGCTAATTCTCTTAGAGTAACCTGATTGGGAGTGGGTAGACGGTTAGCGTTCCCCTCAAGTATCTGAGATTCTACTCATTAATGCATTTGTTCACTCAGTCATTTTTTTCCTGTCACTTACTTATTAGTTCACTTGCCAAGTACTCACTCGTATTCTAAGCATGATATTTTGGAATTGAGGCTGATTATCATTGTCAGAGGATGCTACCAAAGATAGAACTGAGAATCCAGGCAGCAGGAGCAAAATGCTCAAATGTTTTTAGTTCTTCTTTAAGTGAGTTAACGAGAGAACCAGGTTCCAGAGGGAAGAGGACAGCCAGTCCAGTCTCTCATTGCTGAGACAGGGATAGGTGGTTTCTCTTAGTTTGCACGTTATTAATGTACTTCTTACATTCCCTTCGTCTGCATTCCAGAAGTACAGGGCGTGGCCTTTCCTTCCAGCTGGAGAGCTGTGGACCCCTGGGTGCATTTGAGCAGGAGGTTTTCATAGTCCTGGCTTCAAATTCACTTAAGAGAGCGGGTTAACCCCTAGGAGATCCTCTTGCATGTTAAGTCACAGCAAGGAAATGAAAACACCGTTTAGTCCCTGGGAAGGGAGGCCCTGGACTGCCCCTGAGGAGCATGACATGGGAGCTGCCTGGCTCCCCATGGGCGGAGCCCAGCCTCTTGCCAGCATAATTGTGAGCATCAAAGCCACTGTCAAGAGGACATAAACTGGGACACAGGCCTGGAAGCTTCATTAGAAACTGCAGTGCTTACTGTTTGCCTCCGTCCCTGAAAAGCTCAGTTTTCTCATTCTCTTGGGACTGACTTATATACCTGTTGTTGCCAGCATGGGGCTGCGAGAGAGATCTGATTCGTTTTTTACCGACAGACGAAGTTCATTTTGCTAAATTCCTACCTGCGCGCGGCCAATTCCCAATTCTGTCATCCAGTCGAGAGCATTGTTCTCTTATTACCACGAAGGTGGCTTTCCTTGGTACTTAGCTACCGGTCTCCTGCCAGAGATGAATGCGACTCCTAAGGAAGCTATTCTTAGTACTCAGGACGTCAGTGGGGGAGTTGTTTCCATAGCAACCACACAGGCTCCAAATTTGCTACCTGTGGGTCAAGGCCTAAATTATTTACACAGTGAGCTTCTATTAATACGTTTAATTTTTAAAGGTCTCTGCTTTGCATTAGCTAGGAAATCAAGGATGCGTGTGGATGTTGGGGGAGGGCTCATTAGCAGTTGCTTACGGGCAGGGGCTTTACGGCTCAGGCAAAGGCCCGATCACGGCTTGGTGATAGCTAGGACATAGTACTGGACAGCTGGGCTAGACTGGCCTGTACAGGAGAAAGGGGGAGAGTCTGGAATTTTCAGCTCAGGCACCGCCTCTCAGAGTCCTGAGGAGAAAGAGCTTGTCTCTGGGCGCTCTGAGCAGGGGTGTGATTCCCCACCAGTGCCCGGGACTGAGCAGAGAAGCCTGCCTGGCTCTGGGTTCCCGGTATCTTCTGTGCTGTCCACAGCAGAAGCCACGCTGTCTCGTAGCACTGCTTGTTAGTAACGAAGTTGACATTTTGGCTCCGCTGGACTGATCCATCTCTTGGAGGATTCTGAACCTGGGTGGGAAGGGAGCTATTTTCTGGGCTCCCTTTCCCTGTATTGTCCATCCTCCCTCTGGAGGGTGTTTGTCCTGTGATGCTTGTGTGTCAGGCGGACAGAAGAGCTGGCAACCTGGTGAGAACCGCCCGCTGGTGTTCTTCTGGAGCTTTGCATTATTGAGAAACATTTGTTGAAGGGGAGAATGGAAATCCTGTGTGATGTCTTGCGGAGGGGACGGGGCGGTGGGAGCTGAGGGTGGCCCAGCGCTCCCTCAGGGACTCATGCACCCTGCTTCCAGCTTGGCTGGCTCTTAGCTCAGTCTGCCTCCAGGAACTACCTGAGGTGGAGGAAGCCACCTCCAGGTCTTGTGCCTTGCCCAAGGGCGGCCTCTGCCTGGATTGGGGAGGACACAAAGGCTCGAGTCCCCTGTCTCCACGCCAACCGGTATATAAGATTGGTGAGATTAGGGTCGAATCCAAGTCACACTGTGAGTCTGGAACATTCCATGGCTGTTTCAGCTCTACAGTTTCTCAGAGAGCCATGCTCTCGCTAAGCTGTATGTGTGACGGTATCATGGTTTGGCTCCACTGTTCCACTGCTCCACTAGGGGGACCCACACGCAAACAAAACCCTTCTCCTGCCACTTGGGTCACTGGGGTCCTTGCTGCAGTCCTCAGGCGGGGTGGGGAAGCTGCCACCACGTGCTCCCTGTGAGCTTTCCTCTCACCTAAAGGGGCAGCGCGCACAATCAGGGCTTTCGGAGTGAGTGCCACCCTGTGGGGCCAGGACTGCTCAGTTCCTGGATGCCTGCTGCTTCTGCCGATGCCAGCGCAGGGCTCTGTTTTAGAAGCAGAAAAGGTAGAGTTGGCCGAGCTGCCAGCCTGGTTACTAGCATGCTCGGATTCCCAGGGAAGCCCCGCAGTCAAGTTCTAGGGAAGAAGAGCTGATTTCTCTGCCCCTGCTTCCTCCTGCTCCCGCTCCTCCTCCTCTCAAAAATCCCCAGGCTTTCCAAACACTCGCTATTTCAGCATGTGGCTGTTTGCCTTTCTCCCTCTCTCTTCCTTGAGGCCATCCTAGCTGTGTTGAGACAAGACGGATCGATCTTGAGGACCAAGCCGACTGGAGTGGATGTGTTTGTGGGATGTCATACAGTTTTGTTAGGATGCCTTAGCGGTGCACTGCAGATCTCTTTTACTCTTTTTGAACATTTTACCAGCAAACTACAGGCATTTGGGGGAAATTCTCAGCTATGAATACTCTGTCATGCAATCTTCTATGTTACTGCTTTGCTGTGATCTCTATTTAAATCCTCTGGTTTCATTTTTGTTGTAGTTCTGTATTTTCTAAGATCTCATTTTCCTTGAGAATGAATGATAAGAGATATTCTTACTGAAACATATTTTATCACTTTGACGCTTAAAGAAGTTTTAAAAATAGGAGCACACGCCTGCAGTAGTGTTGGTAGACAGGGTTCCACAGTAGCCTTGCTTTAAAGAGGCGTAGGATTGGACAGGCAAGGGACACGGGGTGAAACACATCAGGTATTGTCTGCACTGATTTAAATATGAACTTCAGCTAGAAAGAAATAAAAAAAAGAGCCCCCACTGCAACATTAAATTAGGATTGGACCAGATGGCTAGTTGCCATAGCCTAGCCACGCTGACGCATGAGGCTGCCCACCGCATCCAACAAACTGCACTGCTTGAGCAAAGCACCTGGCTCCCACAGTGTGATGGATGCAGGATTAAGTTGGGTGTCAGTGGTATCAGTGCATGGTCCTCTGGCTCCAGGGCACAGCCTTGTGGTGGAAGGGTGCGGTGGGAGATGCTGGGTGGGTGGTGGCTGAGGAGCGGACCCCAGCGGCAGAGGGGAGGATGCCAGGGACCAGACAGAGTCCCCAAGGTCCCCTTCCGTGACACACTCAGACACACTCAGAGGTGTCCTCTCCTAAGCTGCTAGGCATCTCTGAATGCAGCGGTTTGTCGCAGAGGCAAAGGGCCTGAGCACGTGGAAGGTGAGCCTGGCTCTCATGCCAGGCCATGGACGGTTCTGTGAGATTGCCTGTTGAACTTGCTTCAGTAGACCTTCAGCTCTGACATTAACTGCACAACGGGGTCAGAAAGCAGCACAGAGCCTCCGTGGGGGAAGGGCTGGAGGAGGGCAGGGCTTCCAGGCCGCTGCTTTGTCATCTGCTGGGATCAGTGCACTTCTTACGGCCCAAGTCCCCAAGTGTTGCCAGCAGGAGGGCTGATTAATTGTTTCCCTAGGGTCTGCCCAGCAGAGGGCAGAAACTGGTGCTCATTGCGGGAGAAAAGGAGCTGGTCCTTTCAACTCGCAGGGAATTGGCTTCCTGGCCTAACTGCAGCCACATGTGGAGGTACTGAGAACATCTGGGCCTCTGATAAAAGATCACAGTTAGTAAGGACTAGAAAGGAAGCAGCCGACCGGCATCCTGTTTTCCATCAAAACCCGCACCCTTCTTTTTTTGGGGGCTTTGTGTTAGCGGAGATCCTTAGCGGCCCTCAATCCGGGAAGGGCTCGGGTTCCATTAGCACCTCTCTTGGATTTCTGTTACCTGTCATCTCTGTCACGGGAGTTCCCAAGCCTGGCAGTCCCTCAGTCGCACTGAATCGGAAGCCACAGAACTGGCCACTAGAGAGAGGAGCTTTGAACACTGTCCTCTGGGTGATTCTTACTAAGCTGGCCTTGAGCTGCTCTGAGAACCGAGATGCAAGCTGCGATCTGAGTGGCCCAGCATGAATAAGCGTCGGAGCGGAGCTGCTGTTGCTGGGAGGAGCTTCCTCTGGGTGAGAGGGCTGTGTGTCAGGAAGGCATGGCCATGCGAAGAGAGCGGCAGGCCTGCGTGAGCCAGAGGGTCGCGACTGGAGCGACAAAGACTGGCGAGTCTGAAATAATACCCGGCCCACGGAGGGCAGGCTCTGTCTGTGGGAGCGCCGTGCCTGTAACCATCCGAGCTAGAAACGTTGCGATATTTACAGCGTCTTCCATTCTCTTTTCTCTTTCCGCCCCAAGCGATGACCAAGTCTTGTTTGTGGGCTGTGTCGCTGGGAGCGTCACCAACAGCCGTGCCTCTGGTCCCCTGGTCAGCACAGCCCGGATTGGCCTGGAAAGCAGAGTGTGGCTTGGCCGGGCCGCAGCAGTTTGTTCCCTGGAGCTTTGGGCAGCAGATCCTGATTTTTGTCCTTTTCTACCCTTCACTAGCAGCGTTAGCCTTAATCATAGTGACCTTAATTCTTAAGGAAGAACGCTTGCTTCTAGTGAGTCTGATTTCATTTCTTACTGAGTACAGGATAAAACACCCACCCTGCAGGTCAGTTCATAAGACACTTCTCGGTTGTGAATTTCTTCTTTAAAGTTCTCAGTGGCCAGTAAAGGACACAGCAGTTCCTGGTCACTCCTCCACGAGGCGATGGGGACCTGCATGCATTTTCTTTGTTTCTGGATGCGTTTCATGACTGTTCAGTAGCAACTCAGCACGGTGGAAGTGACCCTTGGCAGTTTCTGCTGTAGTACACGGAGCACGGGGACTCTTTTCGCTACTTCCTTTCCATTTGTGCCCAGGCTTGTAAATCCCAACTTGGCAAGCAAGTCATGCAGATGAGGCCATTTTTAGTGTGCAGCGTGAGCTGTCTGCCTGCCACCATCGGTGGGTGATGCCACTTGGTGCCATGTGGGACAGGAGACAGCTGAGACTCAGGAGTCTCCCACGGAAGCCCTGTCCAGATGCCCGATTCATAAAATCGTCCGCTGCAGCAAAGGAACTGTTGCTTCCGACTTTTACGCCTCACAGGTCGTTCTTTGTGCAGCAATAGGTACCTGGCACAAGCTCCCACCGTCTTCTCCAGCAGCCCAGGCGCCAGGTCCTGGGGACCGCCTGCGCCTTCTGAGCTTAGCAACCCTTGCGCTTCTGCTGCCCTTCCTCGACCCCTGCTAGTATACCTCAGGTGTTACGTCTGCCCTCCAGGTCCCTGAACATGTGAATGAATGAAAGAAACCCTTCCGGATGCATCCTCCGTCGCCGTGGGAGTGGAGCAGTGCAGCTGCAAGGTGGTTTAAGTGCCCATCCCCTTTAGGAGTCTGATAACTCCTGGAAGGAGGTGGTGTGACGAGTATGCCCAGCGTGGGCACGGCCTGGTGTGTGGTGGGCATCACATCCCCCCCCATATGTCCTAAGGTAGAATCGGGCCCCAAGGCTGTCTGGGAACTAAGCTTGACCTAGGTTGCCTGGCACAAGATGCTTGTGAGATCGTTGAAATTCAGTCACTATGTAAGAAAGAGCATCGGAAACCTTCAGCTCACATATGAAATACACTTCACAGAACTGTCCTTCAATTTTACTATAATCCTAAAATTTTCATAACATCTCGAATATTGAATTGTGAAGCCAAAAGGAACTGTTGTACACTAGCAATAGAAATAAGTATCTACTTTGACATCTGATTCTGTATAGTAGCTTTGCTTTCTTTTTCTTCAGTGGGACCCCCAATTTGTACAAATTTCAGGCCCACAGGACCTGACTTATGTCCCGGGGGAAGCTGTTTATTTTCTATGCGTGAAGTATTTAGGGGTCAGGAAGCCCTGGGAGGCTGCGCCGGAACGGCGTGGTGACTGAGGAGGGCAGGGGACCAGGAGCCCAAGGGCAGGTCCTGGCAACACAGGCAGGAGACCTTGCAGGCTTCACCCGAGACAGAGTTTGTGTGGCATACAGTGAGGCATTTAAAGTATATGACTTCCAGGGCCGGGGAGATAGCTCAGGGGCATGAGGGCCTGTCTGGCAAGGGTGAGGTCCTGAGTTCCATCTCTGGTTATGTGACTTAATGGCTTTTAGAACACCGTTGTGCACCCCAACTTTATCTAGCTCCAACATGTTTTTAAGCCCCCAAGGAGACTCCTGCCCATGGGGCAGCTGCTCCCTCCTCCCGCCTGCCCTAGTCCTGGCAGCCACCAGCCTATGGTCTCTCCCTATCGATTTACTTGGCCTGGATATTTCATTGGAGTGGAATCATGCAATCAATCCCTGAGCTTCTCTGGCTGCTCATCGCTGCTGAGGTTCACGCACAATGTAGCATGGTTAGCATGTGACGTGCTGGGCATACGCGTGCATGTGTGTGTGCACACGCACGTGAGTGTGAACCTCAGCACAGCTCAGATGAAAACCGTCTTCCGGCTCAGCTTAGTTTCGAAACATTAATTGCGTGTCTGTTGTGTGCCAGGTACCTCACCGGAGACCGCCCTCCTTAGTAACAGTTATGGGTGAGTGGCCAGGAGCAGCGTTTCTGCGGCGACTGACGCACATGCCCCCTTTCACATCGTAACCCCGTGAGCTCGGCCTCACAACGTACTCCGGATCTGTATGTGATTTCGCCCTGGAAACATCTGTCACCCCTTTACCGACACTGTGAGAGAGGCACAGATGAGCATTGGTGGGGACAGGTAGGATTCACATCCCGATGGCTACTCGGGCTTAAGTGGACATAGGAAGAGATGACAATGAAAACAGGCGCTCCACGGTGGCCGGGGGTTCCCTTCAGCCCCTGGCTGGGACGTGGTCCCGCTGGAGAGATGGGGAAGAAGCTCTCACAGGTGACCACACCGCAGGATGCCAGCCTGCCGTCCTAGCCCCGCGTTGGTCTTTGTGATCTTGAAGGCGAGCGGAGGATTCATTAAAACCGTGAACGGAGGCGTTGATGCGCTGTGTGCCGAGCAGCGGCCGCTATCGATGGACGCGTTCGCTCTTGAATTTCGCTTTCATCTTCCTCTCCTTGAATATCACCCAGGGGGAACCTTCAGAGGCTGGTGGGGCAAAGGGAGTCAGTGTTCACCGACAACCACGACCCTGCGGGCTCTCCCTGCGTCTCTCTTTGTCACTGGGGCTTGCTCTCTGCCGAGAAATAGCCAGTCAGCTGCGCCATGAGCCCCTGTGCGCGGAGGCTTGCTGCCAGCCTGGTACTGGGCTTCGCGCTGCCCCTGCTTTCTTCAAACTGCCCCAAGAGGACCGGATTATTAGCATTTCCGATAAGGACAAGGAAACTCAGACTCAGGAGAAAGAATGAGTCTTTCTTTCTTCTTCTTTTGTTCTGGGACTCGAACTTGGAACCTCGCACATGCCCATCAGATGCTGCCACCACAGAGCTGTCTCCCCGGCCCAGGAATGGCTTTCTGAGAGCTCACAAATAGTCAGTGATAGACTGACTCAGGGCAGCTTTTCTAAACAAGAGCTGAGCTAGGAAGCAGAGGCTGCCCCTGCTGCCTTGAACTGCCAAGGGTTAAAAGAAATATTATTAATATTTTAGAATTTCTCAGCCCCACGGTGGTGCTTGCATTCTGTATGTGCAGGGATCTTTAGTTTTTTTTCTTTTAGATTTTGGAGGCATTTCCCCATCAAAAAAACCAAAAAAACAAAAAAACAATATAGTTCGGATTTAAACGTTGATTAATATGTGGCGACAACGAACCGTAACGTACAGCTGGAGCACCGGGGCGCTTGCCAGGAAAGCGTTCGTCTTGGAAGTCACTGCGTAGCTGACTCGGCTTGGCTTTCCGAAATGAAACCCTTGGAAGAGAGCTCTTACGCTTTACATCATTTTCAACCGGTGCTGCAGCCTAGGTTTTTGCAGAGTGGGGGCATTTATCTCAATAGCAAAGGGAGAGTAGATGAGCCATAAATCCTCGCTCTCAGCGCCCTGGGCTGGGGTTTCCTTTCTCTGAGATCTGGAGGGGGCTTTCCCGGTCCTTGATGGGCCGCTGAGAGCGTGTGCGCAGCCAGCAGGCCGGCGAGCTCCGGGAGGCCTTGAGCCAAGGGCTGGAAGTCACGTGAGCTGAGTGAGGGCCGCGGGAAACGCCTTGCGCCTGGGCTCTCCCCAGGCGCCTGTGTCATGCAGTGGGAAATCGTGTGGAGGGAGTATTCACTGAGGCCTTACTCTCCAGGGAAGCATCCCACGCATCTAGGGAGCCGCCAGGGGCCTTAGGCTCCTTGGAGCTGGGCCCTATCTTCCCCCAAACGCCTGGGGCCGGTTATGTGCGAACTTACGTAACCACCAGAGCCGCCTCCTCAGGCTCCTTTTGCAGTTCTTATTTCGTCTGGAATGCTTGTTCCTGGCCTGTATCGCAGGGCTTGCTTCCCTCTTTGGCCTTCCATTGTACCAGAACAGTCCTAAAAGATCGATCAAGTTAAAACTCAGTGTGCCAGACAGATGCTGCAAGTTAGAGCCTTGGGTTGTGAGTTGGTACACGTCCTCCTCCCCGTCCAGTATGGCTTTCACTGAAGGCCAAGCAAGTGCTTCCCTCGCTTGCCTGACCTCAGGGTTTTGGGGATGCTCTTCCCCTGCCTAGAGTTACTTTCCTATGTTCCCTTGCTTTGGTCAGTTACTGTTGCCAAGCTTTGGGGGCTCCTCCCTCTTTCGAACCCCAAGATTAGGTTGGGTGGAAGCTCAATTAGGTATCTCCCCAGCCTTACTATTAAAAGTTTTAAAAAATATATATATATTTAGTACAGGGGTTACGAGGTCTCACTGCACAGATCGGACTCATAGTGATCCTCCTGTTTACAGCTTCCCAAGTGCTGGAATTACAGGTGTGTGCCTCCATGCCCGGTCTCAGTCACCATCTCTGCGTGCCCCAGGGCGGGTCCAGCACAGCACACTGGGGATCACACCTGAGCTGTAGGAGCACTTTCCCAGAATTCAGCTGGGTGCTTGCCCCTGTTTATCTGTGCTTTGGTGGACCTCTACTCTTCAGGGCAGGGCTACTGTTTCTTCTGCATTTTTTTCTTCCATATTGCTCTACAGTGCACAGAGGACCCCAGGCATTGTCGTGTTCCATGAAAAGTACACGGACATGGAGCATTTAATGCATTGTTGGGAGGAAAGTGTGAACCTTGTCCTTTTGGATCAAGCCTGTGTGTAGACTGTGTGTGTTATGGGGAATGGGCACCCGTGGCAGGACCCTTGACCTTACGGGTCATCTGGATCTTCCACAGAGTAACTGTCCCTTCTTCCTTATGACATTTTCTCCTCCTTAGTCTTCTGGGGATATGAGTAGGCATGGTTAAGGTAGCAGCAACACTCTTTAACTCTATAATGGGTAGCAGAGAATAGGAAGACTTGTTTTTCTTGTCTTACAAATTTGAAGTCCAAAGTGATGCTCCATAAGCACTGTTTGTGCCTCCTGTTCAGTCGTGATGCATCTTCTCAAACTTCCTCTGTCTCCTAGACTGGTTATGTTCAGCATGTGCCTCCCAGAGTCACCTCTGTGTTCTCAGTTGGACCAGAAGTGATGCTGGACATGTCACCCGCTGGGCTGTTCACATGCTGTTGGCTGGAACTCAGAAACATGGCCGCTCTCAAGAATAGTCTGGTTGGCGTCCTAGAGCTGCAGTGTGGTAGGCGGACCCCCAGACAGTCCCAGTATTCCTGGTTTGTGTCTTCGTGTAGTCCCCCTCTTTGAGTGTTGATGGACCTGTTGGCTTACTTCTAAATGAAGAAAATCACACCAAGATGATGGGATGTTGCTTCCACGATTAGCTCTTAAAGGACTTAAATAATGGCTTCTGTTTTGTGAGCAGGTTCTCAGTCTTGCTTGCTGATGAAGAATGTTGTCAATATTTGAGAAACCTGAGGGACAAACATCTTGGAAGCACCCACTATCAACAGGCACCAAGGAACTGACAACCACAGCTCAGGAATGTGGAAGGGAGTGAGCCCTGCTGATTACCAAGTCAGCCCAGCAGTGGACTCATCTCAATGAACTGGAACGATGCCCTGGCCAGCTGACACTCCTGTTGCAGCCCATGGGGGAGCCTGAGTCACTGTACCTGCTCAAGAGATCCAGGATTCCTGGCCTACAGGAACTGGGGGGATGATGTGTATTTGTTAAAGCCACAATGCTTTGGATGAACTGGCATGCAGCACAGATAACCGTACAGAGAGAGGCTAGACTGTGAAGACCTTTGCAGTTTTTCCTTCTAAGAAACAGAACTTTGGGCTACAGGTAAGTGCACATACACTATAGCTTGACCACCTGGCGTGTGGCTTTCATAAGATGATTGTATTTGCTTCTTATTCCTGTTGTGGCCACATTACCCCAAGTGTAAAGAATTCAAAACAACACTTATTCACTTACAACTTTGGAGATTAGAAACTCATTTTTTTTGTACTGGGACTCAAACTCAGGACTTTGCACTTGCCAGGCAGGTGCTGTGCCCCTGAGGTATTTTCCTGGCCCCAAAATAAGTCTTAGGGAGCTAAAGTGAAGGGGTTGGTATGGCTGGGTTTGGAGACCATGAGGCAGAATCCACTTTCTTGCTATTTGAATACTTCCACGTATTCAAAGTCAATAATGTTAGCAATCTCTGACTTCCTCTTTTAGCTGATGGTAATGACTCTAGTATTACAGCACCCCACCTGGATGATGCAGGAGATACTCTAACTCAGGGCTCGCCCCTCAACATCTGCAAATTCCTCTAGCTGTGTAAGGTAACATACTGAGGTGCTGCAAGTTAGGTCTCTCCCTCTCTCTCTCTCTCTCTCTCATCTCCTACTCCAAAGTAGCATTAGCTATGTCTTACTGATTTCCTCTTACTCTTAGGTCATCGGTATCCTTTTGGAGAGATGCCGTGTAAAACCAAGGAGACTTGGCTTTTTGGTCCTGCACTCTTTTCTCTTCTCTACACCTTTGCTCTGCCCCACTCTCAAGTTAATGTAGGTCTTCATTTTCAGGGGTGTTAAGAAGGTGGAGGTGTTTTCTAGCACTGGCAGCAAGAGAGGGTGGTCAGGGTCCGGGAGAGGTAGCTTCCAACTTTCCAAGGACCCAACGACTTGTCTGAGATTGGAGCAGTTGAGTTGAACTTGAATTGCTCTTTTTAAAATTCATTTTGATGAGAAAAAAAGATAAAATAGCAATGAAACAGTTTCAAAACAAGTTATTAGGATGGTACAATAGTTAATACCATGCATATTGTTGTCTTCATGGTAGTTATTCAGAGGACAAGATGCAGACCTGATATCTTGTCTAAATAATATTAGTATGAGCTTTTATTCTCAATGAACTAAGACAAAGTAGCTATATATCTATCCTATCACTATTGTGTGTGATATGTAAATATATATTTTCCTTTTAAAGTTTCTAATACTAGGAGAAAATATCATACCATGTCTTATAAGTAGATTGTAAATGAAAGATGCAGTATGAATTACAAAACAAAAAGTTACTATTTCAAAACAGTATTCCAAACTTCAAATCAAATCATGAGTCCAACCTAGAGTCAGAATGTTGTGTATCATATGTATGAATCTGTAATCAATTCTGAGTACCTGCATAGTATTTGAATAGGTGAATATATACAAAGATATCAACTAAGAAAAAGTTTCCATAGTAGTAAAGAATTACTAAGAAGAAAACATAACATAAATACTGGAATGGAAAATATATAACCAGAACTTCTAACATTTTGGGGATAGGATATTGCACAAATTTCTAGTATATTGGGTACATGGACAGTGTCCATGATGCTTACTGGTGGCCAGATGTCACTTGTGGGACTGAGCTACTGCTATTTCCTTGATGTCCACTCTATAAAACCAGACAGAATCATGACCCATAGGGTGCAGGAGAAGTCCATTTGTATAATATGCTGATGGACATATTCTGTGGCTGTATACAAAAGAACAGTTGAAGGACTGCTGTTGTATACCTCTTTTTCTCTTTCATTAATTGTTTGCCCTATTTGGTGGGTTCTTTCCATTCTCCTTCATGGAGTTGTGGTCATTTTGACCCTTCTCTAGAATATCTTTTGGTAAACTGTGCAGGGTTAGCTTTTTCTTCATGAAATTCTTTAGTTGTTCTTTACCCTGGAAGTATTTCACTTCTCCATTGAACTTGAAAGAGAGTTTTTCAGGGTATATCAATCTGGGCTGGAATTTGTTATCTTGCAAGACTTGAAGTACTTTGCTTCAAGTTCATCTTAACCTGATAGTTTATAAAGAGAAATCTACCATTATTCTGATGGGTTTTTCTTTAAATGTGATCTGTTTCTTTTCTCTAGCCACTTTTAGTATACTGTTCCTGTGCTGCATTTCTGGGATCTTGATTATTATATGTCTGGGTGTGGTTTTAACTGGCTTGATGTTATTTGGAGTTCTCTATGCTTCAATTACCAGAATGCCAAATTATTTCCCCATATTTGGGAAGTTTTCTGCTATTCTCCCTTATTTTTTATATCATTCTATAGACTCCTTCTTTCTCACAGATGCCTATTAGTCTTACATTATTCATCTTTGCATCATCTTGTAGATTTTTAATTATTTGTTCTTGCATCCTAATTGTTTTTAAGAAATCTTTTCTTACCTCTTTACTAGCTGCAATGGTGTCTTTAAGGTCTGAAAGTCTATTTTCATTTTCACTGAAACAGTTTTGCCAGCTTGTGATTGAGATTTTAAGCTCCTGAATAGCACTTTAAATCTGCTTCACCCATTCTATTACTTCCCTGTATTGCTCATTTAAGGATTCCATGATTTTTCTATTCTCTGTTTTTAATCACTGTCCTCTTTAGAAGCACTTAGTACTTCTTTTGTTATAGGTAGTATTTCTTTTTTTTTTTTAACTTCAGAAATTATTTCTGATCTGATTTACTTTGTACCTTTCTGCAGTTGGTTCTTCACTTCAAATGCTATTATTTGAGACATTTCAGGCATGTGATTTCCAATTGCTTCTATGCTATTGTCTCCTGCACTTGTTCTGAGTGGGCTTGGGGCCTGAGAGGACATTTTGATCCTTCTCTTTGTTATTTTGCCTTCTGACCTTTGGTGTAGAGCTTTGGTAGAGTTCTTACCTTAGCACCAGATCTGGATCTACCAAGTTCAAACTCATCCAGGTGAGTGTGGCTTGAGTCTGGCTGCTGAGCTCCACTTCTTCCTGCTGCAGCCCTTGGAGGTGAACCTGCTGTGCCACTCTGGCAAGATGTTGTGCTCCTGGATCAACTGAATGGGTCATGTCTCTAGTCTTTCTGCAGGGAGTTCTGTGGCAGTTTTCCACACTGGGCCTGTCTGATGGATGAAGTTCTGCTCACATACCAGGCTTTGTTGCTGAGCAGTTTCCGGAAGGCCAGGGTGGTCTCACTCACATACATGGCCCGGTTGCTGGGTCAAATCTGGGCTTGTATTGTTGTCATTGATTCTATGACTCTGGTTTTATTCTGTCAGCTTGGGAATTCATTTAAATGAAAGATGTAGGAATTGGTACTGAGTCAGGGGCTAAAGGTCTAATCTGGTACTAGATATTAAAACATAGAGAGGAAGAAATAGGAAGACATTTAAACTGCTGAGGTGGAAGCTGTAGAAAATTGCCAGCAACAATTTCCCACTTGTAAAGCAAATATTTCTATGAAACTAAGAGGCAGGAACAAAAACAATCATCATTTAATGTATTTAAAATTGCTGAAGAAAGAGATGAGCCCTTCCAGAAGTGGGATTTATCTGCGGATTTCAGTTCCTATTTTTTATTTCTGCTTTTTTTCAAAAACAGAAACAATGTCTTACTTGGAAAGTTAGGGAGAACAGGGACAGGCTTAGGTAGCTGGAGGAGGCACAGTCTGATGTGGGGTTGGGGCTGGGCCCTCATTTTCTCTTTTGAGGCCCGTCAGCCTGTTTTGCTCTACACAAATTCCCTTTGGTCATGCCTATGTGTGCGTTTCTAAAAAACCAAGAAGACGCTGTCCCTTTTCATATGCCGTGCTTTATATGGAAAGAGACTTGTGTGCAAAAATACTTGTATGGAACTGTTCTTTTCCTCACTATAAAGTTCCACTGTGGATTTTGATGTTTTTGTTGCTCCGCAGAGAAGCGCTGTCCTTCCAGGTGCTGCTGTCCGATTCAGTCATGGTGCAGTGTGGTGGCTCTGTACTTGGCTCAAGAAGAAGTGTCATGCAGTGGGGGATGGCTGGCATGGTTTGCTGTAAAGAAAACATAATATCATGCTTCTGGAGTGCACGCAAAGTTGATAGATGACACAGCACCCAGAACTCTCATGGCCTCGCACTGCCTAGCAGTGCTTCTGTGGGCTCCTTTGGGATGGAAACATCTGGATGCTTCTCCCTTGAAGATCGCTGGGCTCCAGGGAAGGGGATACACATGACCCAGTGTTCCACACTTCCCAGAACTGCAGTTTGAGAGCCTATTTGGATCTAGTCCTTGGCGCCACCGGGGGACGGACATTCTCCATCCTGGAAGCTCACACTGGCAAGGCTGGTGGGGACTCCCTGGGTCTGTGTCTTTGTTGGGGCAGGGAGAGGGTGGTGAGACCAGATCTAGGCAGGGATAAGACTCTCAGGGCGTGAAAGACATGAGCGTTGAGCTAGAGTTGGGTTTTGTTCCTTCTTCTGGTGTAAAGCTGTACTCAAATGCCTCTTCTGGGTAAGCAGATTTCTGATGAGCAAGTGGGATGAAGGGACCTGCTCAGAATGGAGCGACACTGAAGGACAACTTGGGACTGTGAGTTAGTGGTGGGCAAGATGGTTGACCAGTTGGTCTTGCCGTAAGACAATAACCTGCATTATAGGCCCTTGAAAACAGGTCTTACGCCTTGGTGAGGGGAGCAGGGCATGGGACTCTTCTCCAAGAGCGTGGCTGCTGAAGCCGTGGCTTGCACAGGCTTCTCTCTTGGTCACTTCACAACCCGCTCCCCAAGGTAGGGGCCCATAGTTAGAGAAGCTGCAACTCACAGGAGAGAGACAATCTGTCTGTGTTCCCCAGCGAATCAGCACAGAACCACGCCCCAGAATGATTTTTCAGAGTCCTTATCCCCAGTCACCTAGGTGGCCTGATTTAGCACTGTGATATTCTGAGTCAGTGAGCAGGAAGTGTTCCTGGGCTCTCTCCCCCTGGAGCCCAGGGAGCAGGGCTTCACGTAGGTCATCGTCTCCTCCCTCTTTCCTGCCTGGTGAGTCACAGTGTGCAACAGCCCCTGTGAATGGGCCAGTGTTTACAACCTGCTTTGCTCCAGCGGGACAGATTTCAGGGTGGAAATTCCCCACCAGCAGGTGCGTGCTCAGACTGAGGTTCCTGTCAGAACCTCAGCGGCGTCCTCTGCTGTTTCTGATCAGGCCTTGCCTTCTCTCCAGCCGGCCCCTGTCCCTTGGGAGCCCTGGTGAGGGTTCCTTCCATGGAGTGAAGATAGGATGATGCAGTTTTAGGTGGCAACAGCAGCAGGACCCGCAGAGCTGGTCCCTTGTTCCTCTGAGCTTTGTCACACCCTGCACCTCTGCTTAAACGCACCCTGGGTGGCCCCAGGCGCTATGGTCTGCGCTTTCAGTTCACAGATAGTTCTTGTACTCTCAGCTTTGCTTCCTGTGAGTCTGGCCTCTCTAGGACCTGGTGATCAACCCCTATCCTCTCTCTGCAGGTGCTATCGATGCCTCAGTGTAGTGTCCACTGCCACGAGGGGGGCCTGGCTGGCTCAGTTTCTTCATTTACAAATGGACACAGCATGGGATGTGGTTGTGGGGAAAACAAGCCAGCTCTGAGCCAGCACTGAGTGTCCCCCTTCAGCCACCACTTGTGAAACGTAGATTTCCCTCCCATTTTGTTATTAAAGCACAAGTTCAAAGCATCAGGTAACACTCTCACAAGTGACGGAAAGGCACTGCTGGCACCCACTGGTAGAGGCCAGGATGCTGCTGGGCACCCAGCCATGCGCAGAGCTGCCCCCCACGGAAGTGTCACTGGGCTGCAAAAGTCAACGTTGCGGAGGGTGGCAATCCCTACCATGGAACACCGGCTGTGAACTTAAAGATGTAGTGAGCACTACCGCTCAGATCCTTCATAATCTTAATGTCTATATATCAATAATCACACCAATATTAGTGCGGACATTGGTAATATTATACTAGCAAATAATGTGAAGCATTTTTTATGTGAGGAAAGGTCTTTTCCTGGTGAAATCACCACAGTAACTCACCTTTGCAACTGCTTTTATGATCTTTATCTCACAGATGGTGGCACTAAGGGCCAGGGAGGTCAGGTGATGACTGCTCTGACGCATATCCTGGCATGTGCTCTGCTGCCTGAGTGAGAGCCTGGGCTGTCACCTCACGCAGCTCTCATCTGTTTTTCTTCGGCCTCTCCATGCTTGTCTGGGGTGGGCTGGTCAGCTGGAGCCTACCCGGGACTTCAGAGGAGCCCCCAGCCCCGCACACCGGAAGCCGAAGCTGTCCTGTGAGGTGGAGAACTGGGGTCACCAAAGTCTCCCTGACTCCTTTCCTCAGCGGTGACATCTGGCATCCTGCGTTGGACATTGCCTGCCAGGGGCTGCTAGGGACTCTCCAGTGAGGGGCTGAGCTGAGATCCCCACTTCGGTATTGAGCCCAAGCCAGGCGTTGCCACCAACAGACGCTGCCCCTGCAGGAGCACGTGGAAGTAGGACAGACACGAGCTGCACAGAGCCAGGCCCGTGGCCAGGCTCAGTCCTTCGCATCCCGGTGGGGAGACGGCTCTGCGAGGCCACGGCGCTCGTCAGTCACTAGGAGGGGCGGTGCTCGGAGAGTTTGCAAAGC
Organism: Myocastor coypus; assembly: GCA_004027025.1. Taxonomy (NCBI): domain Eukaryota; kingdom Metazoa; phylum Chordata; class Mammalia; order Rodentia; family Myocastoridae; genus Myocastor; species Myocastor coypus. The sequence goes on from PVJA010029646.1 coordinate 23,928, forward strand.
CTCTGAGTGTTTTCCTTCCCAGAAGTTGCTGATCCTCTACCAAGACGCGAGGAGGAGGACCTTGTGACTCCATTGCTCCTAGGCCGAAGGGGACACATGTGTCCTCTGTTCACTGTGCAGACTCGGGGCCATCTGGACCACCCAGGGCCTGTGTTTTCCTAAGAGGGCAGGATGAAGGAGCGGGGATCGACACCGTGGCCCCGTGGTCATCGCCAGATGGCAAAGTGCTTATTTTCACTGGATGATTCAGAACAACCGCGACGCCCCTGGGAAGCCCACATGACTTTGTCTTTGCCATGAGCGTCTTTCCTCTGCAAGAGCTGTTCTCGGCCCCCTTGTTGGGCTGCAGTAGGGGCTGTCCCTGAAGGCAGAGAGACCACTGCTTGTGAGGGGTGGAAGTGCGGGCTGTGTCCCCCTTCCCGAGCTATGTGATCAGGGCCTGAGGCTCTCCTACCTGCAGCAGAAGCAGCGGGCTGGGTGGGCAGGGCGCAGGAAGGACAGTGGGTGGTCATGGTCGCACAGGGGAGCTCCGCCTTGCTCTTTGCTAGCAGGAGACCTTAGACAAGGGCCATGGCGATTCTTACCTTATCAGTCAGTGTAAGTGAAATCTCTTCTATGAAGTGCCAGCCCTGAGTGATTCTTGGGGGACCTCACTCCTGTCCCACCAGGGTATGGTGACAGTCACAAACACCTCGACACAAAGGATGTCAGAACGCAGACACTCCTAAGATTAAAGGCTCTGCCGTTATCAGAAAACCGATGTGTCCTCCGCCTCCTCTCCTGCCTCAAACCCTGTGCTTTGCCGAGACTGCGGCGGGCCAGGCTGGCTTAGATTGAGTGGGGGAAATGCACGGGACAATGCCCAGCTGATTCTCAGGAATAAGTTCATGTCATTTTTTTATTGTTTAAAAAAAACTCTCTCTATTATCTATCTATCTATCTATCTATCTATCTATCTATCTATCTATCATCTATCTGTCTATCTATCATCTATCCATTATCTATCTATCTATCTATCTATCTATCTATCTATCTATCTATCTATAAATCTATCTATGTTATGTCCGGCTCAACCTGCCCTGGGTGGGTGGGGCTGGAGCAGCTTGTGGTGCCAGGGATTAAGCCGTGGTCCCTGCGATTGCCCAAGCAGGCACTTTAGACTGCTGAGCTATATCACCGGCCCAATAAGTTCACTTTAATGTTCAGTATTTTTCCCTAAAATTTTGTTTCGCTAAGCTGACGAAGCCCTGTTATCCCTGCTTTTTTTTTTTTCTAGAATAAATTTTAAAAAAAGGGCCTGGGTGGATGTAGGCACCAGTCTTCCTGCGGGGTCCTGGGGATACATTGTGGTGCATTGTTCCCCGCCCCGACGCGCATGCGCGTTTCCAGCAGCGCCGCCTCCGGCCAGCAGAGCGCAGCACAGCATAAGCGTAGGCCTCCGGATGCCTGGTCCTTTGCGCAGCAAAGGACCCCGGGGTCCCCGGGGTCCACAGGTGTCCTGGAGCTGCGGACTCGTGCCTAATGCTGTGGTTCCACCTCCTGTTTCCTTCTTTCTGACACATTTGGGGCGAGGGGAAGTGGCAGACTTGAGTCTTGTCTGCCTCAATGTCCCGAGGAAGCACGATAATGGCAGCTGCCACCGATTACCCGCCAGGCGCAGGGCAAGCTGTTCGCGTACAGAAACCCTTCCACGGCCACAGAAGTCGGGACGTGGGCGCGGTCCTTTTCCCAGTTTGATGCAGGAAAGGTGCAGCAGAGGTTTGTGACCCTGGATGACAGCGGTGATGAGCCCGAGAGCCAGAGATGGCCGTTGTTTCAGGAGTTGCACACTTGAAGTGTAGGAGCCGCTGGGCCTCAGTGCTGGCTGCGCTTCCAGAGCGGACACACGCTGGACGGCCAAGCACAGCATGGAGACCAGGGCAGGACGCACACTCCGGGGGTTGTCGTCTCATTGGTAGAGGCTCAGGGGGGTAAGTGGAGAGGACAGGACCTCCTGTCCGGTGCCCTCGCGCTGGCTGTGCCTCCGGGGCACCGCGAGCCTCCGTGCCTGGCCCTGCAGTGTGCCAAGATCCGGCACTGTTGCACTGCTTATGCTGAGTCCTGCAGGTTCAACCATGAACATGACTTTGTCCAGCTTCAAAGAACTTAAGCTTGCAAGGGAGGAAGAGAGCCCGACTGAGTAAGAACCGTGGTATCACGATCGACGACCCCGCGTAGGCTGCCCCTGTTGGCCCAGGAAGCCCTCGTACTTGGGCCCCAGAGAGAGGATCTGGAGGAAGGGAATGGTCTCAGCTGTTTTCAGCCAATTGCTCTTGTAGATGCGGAAAGAAATAACTTGAGGGCCCGGCGGGATGGCTCAGTGGTCTAAAGCGCCTGCTTGGGGAAGCTTGGGCGGCTTCAGGGACTGCGGTTCGATCCCCGGCACCACATGCTGCGCCAGCCCTGCCCTCGGGGCGGGCTGAGCCGGCCATAAAAATGAGTGAATAAACAAACAAAGGTTCTGAAACAAGAATAAAAATAATAAATATTAAAAAAAAA
>PVJA010029647.1:0-26304 GCA_004027025.1 Myocastor coypus
CCCGGCGCAAAGAAGTTTCTGACAACATTTATTGAAAATCTATTACATATTGACCATTGTACTAGAGAGAATTATGAAAATAGTGAAACTTGACAGTATTAAATGAAAAGTAGGTATAAAATGACCTGTATTTATAAAGACCGTCTTTATATCAACAATTAAGTGCCATCAACTGTCACACTGACAAAAGATGGAAAGCACTCGTTTTTTTCATCCCTTAGCTGTTTCCTGGCTTTTATCTTTTTTGAGAGAAACCTCAGGAAACCCTCAGACATTGAGGGTGAGACCAATGTGGAACAAAAGAAGAGTACCACACATAAATAATCTAGACTCTCCAAAATAGTCCCAGGAAGCCAAAGTAAGAAAATATAGCATGTCACAGACTTCAAGGGTAATTAAGCACATGGCCAGCAGCTGCTCCACGTGCTACAATGAGTCAAAACATTCAGAAATGCAGCGGGGGCTGGAGGGCAGTCCAAAGTGTATTTAACATCTCACCTTCAGACACTTCTTTGACCTTGGGGAGCCCAGTCTGCTGAGGTCAGTTCTGCAATCCTGATAAGTTAATGAATAGATCAAACAAAAAGCAAATACAATCTATATTTTAAAAGAATATAATATTGTCATTATTTGAGCCACCCGTGCACTCCTAATACAGGAAAGGAGCATTATAAATACCCTGACTTCTCTCAGTCTGGCCCTCTTTGTGGTAATAAGTGTAGCAACAGCTTGTATTTGCACTGAGGGTCGTACTTTGTGAGGTGCTTTGTTTTTTCATGCTAACAGCAACCCTTGGAGTAGGTGCAAGCGTTCCATCATTTTGTAGAGTTTAGAAAGCTGAAGGGTAAGTCTGAGAAAGAAGTTCAGAGAGGTTGCTGCAGGTGGGTCACACAGAAAATGAGGGACTGTAGTAACTATTTAGGACTCTAATTTATCATAATGCCAATTTGTTACAATGGCATAACAACCAGAAACTGACACTGTAATCCCAAAGCTGCTAGGTATTAAGCTATGTAATCCCAGACACCCTTGAACTTTCTAAAGGTTCTTTTCCTAGATTATAAAAAATATACATGATGATGCCTTTCCTTTCTGCCTTCTAGGGTGCTTATGAGAACAGTATAGGTGACATGTGTGAGAGTGCTTTAAAACCCAGGTGGTAATCCACAAACATCAGGTATTAGCAATCTTTTCTGACAAAATAATAAGGATTATATTTGTCCTGATCTTCCTACTTGGCAGTGCCTTTCATTGAAACCACTTAGTAATTCTGAAGCTGTCACCTGTAAAATATCCCTGTGCCTACAGTCTCTGCAGAGGTACCAGCTGCAGGTCAGTGAAGGAGGGAAAGCTCTTCCCAGAGTTACTTTAGAGTAATGATTCTGTATTGTTGCCATTGCATTCTCTCAGGAAGCTTTAAACATACAAGTGTCCAGGCCCACCTTGACCATTTGGTTTTAATCTGGAAATTGAAGAGAAAGTGCCATCAGTATATTTTCTTAAGTTTCTAAAGCTATAATATGTAGCTAATGGTAGGAACTGTGGCTGTTCAGACTACTTATGCATCTTTGTGGTTGCTGTAAGTGATCTCAGTTTTTAAAGGGCAGACCTTGTGGTTCTCAAAAAATCCATTTGTTATATAGAAGTACAGAAGTCAAGCAAGGTCTGAGGTCACTTGGAAAAGAGAACCAGGAGTTGAGCCATGTGCTCAAACTACAGTGATACTAAAATCCTACCATCACATAGACAGCAGGCCTGATGTACTTGGCCATTTTTCTGTTACTGTGTTTACTATGACAAGATACCTGAAATAATAATCTTTTAAGAAGTTCATTTTGGTTCATGATTTCAGAGGTTTCAGTCCTCATCACTTGCGGCTATTGCCTTGGCCTGTAGTAAGGCAGAACATCACAGCTGGAGTGTGAAGCTGTTTGCTTCATGATATCCAGGAAGAAAGGGAGAAAGAGGAAGGAACTAGGATCCCAATATCCCTTCAGGGGCATGCCCCTAATAACCTAACTTTTTCTCATTGGCTTACCCCCTAAAATCTCATGCTTTTTCATAGTTTAGGATTTTACAAGGAGAACAATACAATACAGGACCCTTAGTTACAAGATTATTGTATAATGAATCACTCAAAGAATCATATACAAAGAGAGTACAGGAAATCTATCTACACATTAAAGATCAAAACAAACTAGTTGGAAGATCTAAATTCTACAATAATGCCCTGCATGAATCCAGCTGAAGACCTAGAGCTCATACAATGCTTCCCACCAGTCCAACTGGAGGCCTAGAGCCCATGACAATGTCTCACGCAGACCTGTTTTAAGGATCTGCACTGGGAAAGCCCAAATGTCAGCGGTGGAAGCTGGGAAGTCTGTGCCAGTGGGATAAAGGATCTGTGTTAGCAGGCTGTGGGATCTACACTAGAAGCAGTGCTCAAAGTAGCAACCAGGGCTCTCCCCAAAAGTGGCACAGCCATCTCCAGCAACAGTGAAGTCCCGAGCTCCTCCAATGATAAGGAAAGCTGAAATCCCATTAGAAAAGCCAACATGACAAGCTTCTCCAGGAGACTGAGTTGTGTACCATCTTCCCCTTCAGAGCCAGAAAGCGATGCTCAATACAAGGACCAGAGCACCCAAAGGTGAACTCCATTCTCAGCAATGAGATGTTGAGCTCCTCTGACAACAACAACCGAGTTCCTCAGGAAAGCCATTGTGACAAGATGCTCCAGCAGAATAGCTCAGCAGAACCAGCAGCTCCCTAACAGCTTCTACCAGCTCCGACCAGCCTCTCTTCTTCCTCTCGGTTCTGCCTCTTATGCTGCTAGCTGCGATCTTCAGGTGGGCCTCCCACCCATCACTGTGCTAGTTCAGTTCAACTAGGTGTAACAAGTTGTCAGTCTACCACACCCTCTTCCTAGAGTGCAATAGACTATGGATAAATCCCTTAACACATGGCCTTTAGGTTCACTCACAAGCCAGATCACAACCCTTGCTTTCCAAAATGATAGTTTGCAACCTGGGTGATAGATGTATAGGGGATCAGGTAGTAAACTCAGCAGAGAGTCCTGAGCAGGATAGAGCCCCCTCTGTCATTATTGTTCCTCTATCAAGATCTACTTCTTATCAGTATTCCACAGTACCTCCCTATATCATAATGATTAAACGATTGTACTTTTTCAACTTAAAAAAAAAAAGATTTAGAGGATAAGCACATAGAAAACTTACAGCTAACCCTATGACTTTTGCCCCAATAATAAAGATGTAATCATGTGGTATTTAATATTAATTTCTATTGCATTCTAATGTATTAGTAAATGATACATGTTCTGTATGACTTTTCCTTTTAGAGTTAATAAAAATAGGCATAAATTTACTTTATAAGTGAAAAGGTGATATATTTCTTACTTATAAAATGTGGTTTCTAGTAAAAATAATTAGTTTTGGTTTTTAGCTTAAATTTACCAAATAAACCATTATTAGAATAAAAACCATCCAGCCAAAATGCAGAGTATAATTATCATTGGAGTTTGACTTCTGTCTTCCTGGGAGAGGAAGTAACACTTCTTCATCCTCAGCATTGAATCTGCTTCTTGTACTAGAAGTGAAACGAGCAAACAATAAAAGGACTTGACGTTTTAGGAGCACCCTTTAGAATGGGCACCATCCAAAAGAGATATTCCCTTCAACTCTTCCTCTTAGAACTTCTCAGGATGAGCTGCATTAGCCCACTTGATTGCTTCTTTTACAAGAAGGTTGTATATAATTGGTGTGTGTTAGTGTAACTGGAGGATACAGAAGACTGAAGATCATGGCAAGATTTCTGCCCCAGAGGTGGTGAAGTGAAACAGTGTCCTCAGTGAATGAAGGTGTTGCCTCTGATGAACTCAGGAAAGCAGGCAGTCATTATGTCCAGGCTGTCTCATCAGAGATTTTATAGTGTACAAAAATAGCCTGGAGACAAATACTCATCCCCATGGGATCCCTAAAACTTAATAATTAAGCAGTATTTTATTGTGAAGCACTGAGTTTGCAACAGATGCAACTGGACTAGTCTCAAAGGCTTAGGAACAAAATTGGCTTTTTAGAGAGCCACCCAAAGAAATCTAGCAACTAAAAGTATTTAAAGAATTTAAGATCCTCATGAGAGAATTTCCAGTTACTTCCAGAAGTGGAAAGGATGAAGTGTCTGAGAAGTTTGAAAATGAGATTTTTAATGAAAAACAACAAACTACAGGAAAGCTTGGATAGAGCATGTGAAAAAAGAATACTGAGGTCAAGCCTATTGTATACTGAGTAATCAAATTGGAAATCATATTTTTTCTCATAATATCATAAACAGTGGACAGAAAAATAAACGCTAGAGGCAATAAACTGTACACTCTCCTCAGTTCAACAGAAGGCAACGCCTTCCTTTACTGAAGACTGTTTCATGTCACCACCCCTGGGGCAGGCAGAAATCTTGCCATGGTCTTCCCAGCCCTCTGTAGCCTCCAGTTACAATAATTACAGCCCTGCTATGTATTCCTCCATCCCTCTTGCATTTCACATGTTGCTTCTCTGAATGAGATTCAGTGTGTGATGTGGCCATGCCCTTAGTCATCAGGCCCAGCTCCCTGGATTCTAGCTTTCTGACCACGCAGTGACTTCATGTCCCTCTGCCTTGGTTTCCTTGACTGTAGAATGAGGGAAGCAATAGCACCAGTCTTTCAGAGTTGTCAGGGAGATTAAAGCAATTGCTGCACGCGCGCACGCACACACACACACACACAAATGTGCTAGAAAAAGTGCGCAGTGTTCAATAAGAACTCAATAAATGTTTGCTATTATCACCATGCTTTGAGTTTCCTTCACATCTATAAAGATAGCATATTTTAAAGTAAAAAAAGCAAGAAATATAGTCTAATAAAAGATTGTTTTCAGGTTTACAGATGTTTTGTGTGGAAAGTCTGAACAAGATTTTAGTTACACTTTTAAGATGTCATTTTAAAGTCCAAGAAGAACCCACAGCATGGTCCCTGACCTCAAGCAGTTTATGCTCCACTTGAGAAACAGCATATGCCCATGAAACATTTGAATCCAAAGTAGTTCATGACTATGTATAAAGCACTATAAGTGGCTGCAAACACGAGGGCTACAAAACTGCAAACAAGAAGGAATTCTGTGGGAATTGAGTCTTAATTTTATATGTGAAATTTGCAGAGAAGTGCACTAGATCTTTACATACAGGTAGGGAAGATGAAGGGAATCTCCATGGGAAGGAAGATGAGGAGATGAGGGCAAATCACAGCCTTGCATCAGAAACAAATGGTTTATTGGTTGTGTCTAGGTGTCCTCCCACAGCCTCAGTAGTCACTGAGGTGGGCTTCTAGAGTTTCATGATGAATTCATGATCCAATGCTGGGATTATGGGTATGAGTGCTACACCTGCCCCGAAGTGGATAGCCTGACTACAGTATCAGGAAGGGACAGAAGCTTGCCCGCTGCCTCTGTTGCTGCTGCTTCTCTCTTTTTGCTCTTGCCATGTGACTGTTTCGGCAGCCATGAACTGCTGCCCTCTGCCATGTGCTGCTCTACCTTGGAGCCACCCATGTATGAACTGAAATCTCCACTAACTGTGACCTAATAAAACATTCCTTCCTTAATTTCAAGTATCAGGCATTTTGTCCCAGCAAGGAGAGAAAAGTAACCAAGACATATGGTGTCTGTATAAAATTAGGTGAGATAGGTGGGGAGATGGCTCAGCAATTTAAGCACCTGCCTGGAATCCAGGGCACACTGTGTCATCCACTGAAACCAGGTGTGGAAGAGCACATCTATAATCCCAGTGCTGAGGAGGCTAAGACAGGAGGATCACTACAAGTCCAAGCTGAATGGTGAGATCCTATACCCAATAAATATTTTTTTAAAAATTTAGGTGAGATAGTTGCCAAACCTACACCAGGCAAAGGTCACAAAGTTAAGGGCTTCTAATACTACACTAAAACAGTCTGACTTTGCTCTAACAGTCCTTGCAGTTTTATTAGTTGAAAAGTAGTATAAAAGTATAAACACTACTACTGTATGTTTGTACATGCTGTAGACACATCCAAAGTAGAGTCCTGTGGGTGGGTCTAGCTAGGCAGCAAGGACCACATGATTAATAATCTAAGTACAACTTGATGAGGTCCTGCAGGGCTAAGGAGATTAGGTACAAGAGCTTATCCCCTTCACTCCCTTCTCACTACCCATATCTCTTCCAACCACTCTTTATCAGCTGAGCACACCAGGCAAAGATCAATAGCACCAGATGCATTTCCAAAGCTTCACAGGGCATCTGAAATCTAGCCTTCCTCTCTTCTCCCTCAGAAGCTAGAGAGCAGAGACCCTGCCAACGTTGGACAATCATTCCCATATCCTTGTTGACTGTCTCACCCTGATTATTCCCTCTAGCTTTTCATGTGTGTGGTCAGTGTATTCTAAATGGTAAGTGATACACATGTCTTTTCCCACTAAAGGCTGGTTATGGGATGGGAGTGTTGTTAAATTTTTTTATTCATACTGCTGAATAATTTTAAATTACTAAGACATAAACAAGTTAGAGGATTAGAAATTTAAAACTTGTGTTAGTACATATAATGATTACATTTGTTGTGGTGTATTGGTACATGTTAAGGTTTGTATCTAGATGTACTCCCAAAGCCTCATGTAGTCACTGGGGTGGCTCCTGGAGTTTGCGATTAATTCATGACCTGCTGCTGGAATCATGAGTGTGAGTGCTACACCCACAGATAGCCAGGATGCGATATTAGGAAGGGAGAGGGGCTTGCCTCTGCTGCTTCAACCACTGCTCCTCTCTTTTTGCTCTTGCTGTTCTGCTGTTTACCACTGCCATGTTAATGGACTTGGAGCCAGTTGATTATTAACTGAAACCTTCACAAAATTTGAATTAAATAAACATTTGCTTCCTTGATTTTGGGTGTCAGGTATATTGTCCCAGCATCGAGAGAAATGTAACTGAGACAGCACATGTATATAACTAAAAGATTAGGGTATTATTGTGATCACTAAAGTTTCAGTTACTCTTAGTCAGTCTTAGTTTCAGCTAAGTAGAAATTCCAGGAGGAAAATGACAGAGCAGTGATCAGTTACAAAGTCTAGCCTCTCTGGGCTCTGAATCCAGACACTGGAAAATAGCAAATTGTTGAAAAAAATAAGTGAAGTAGATTTCTGGGAATCAGGAAGGAACTGACAGGAAAACTGAGAACTACAGAGAAGTTAGAGAGAGATTCACAGCACAAAGAAAAAAAATAAAAATCATCTGGACTGTCTCCCTGGCACCCAGACTCTTGGCTGACAGAGAGGGGAACCTAACTCCCCAGAAGTAAGATGAGTACACAGGGCCAGGAGAGGCAGGGAAAAATGACAGCAGAATTCACAGCTGTTGTGAACTGCAAAGGTACCACAGCAGTTTGCTCTGAGAAGATTTCTTTCACATAGCAGGTAACAAAAGAAGAATTTTAGTACTAAAGCCTGCCATGTCACCAGAGTGCTTAATTAGGTGCCATTTGGGGAAAACGTTTGATTACTTAAACCTGTGACTCAGAACAACCAAAGAAAATAATTTCTCTTCAGGGTTCCAAGTGTCACCCTTCCTTAGTGACAAGGTGAGGTGTCCATAGGAGACAGCTGTGGACAATGAGTAGGCTAGAAAGAGATATTCTGAGAAATATAAGCTCAGGCTGAAAAGGACATGGGCATTGCTGTCCCCAGTGAGAAGCTACTACAGTTTGAATCTAGATCACACCCCCAATCCTCATGTGGTCACAGGGGAGGGGCTTTTCAGGGGCAGCTGAATCTAGAGTTTATGATTGGTTCATTGTTCAGTGCTAAGGTTGGAGGTATGAATGCTACCCCCATGCTAGGCTATATAGCCTGCATACAATATACAGGGAGAAAAGAGGCCTGTTTTTCCCCTTTTGCTGTCTTCTGCTACTGCTATGAACTGTTGCCCGTCTGCCATGCCACCTTGCCTTGGAGCCAGCTGATTACAGATTGAAACCTCCACCAACTGAGCTCAAAAGAACTTTTTTCTCTGTAACTTTAGGTGTCATTATTTTGTCCCAACAATGAGAGAAAGGTAAGTATGACAGAATTTGGTAACAGAGGTAGGATCATTGCCATGACATTACCTAACCATGTGGTTCAAGAGCCTTTGGGAATGACTTGTGAGAAGAGTTTGAAAAGTTCTGAAATCCGGCCTCAAAGAGAAGAGCTGGAAAACCTAAGGCTGTTCTGTACAGGAGATTGTGGTCAGAGCTCAGAAGATGAGAAGGCTGTAGAAATTTTACCAGAAAAGACCAAGCTCAGGAGGTTTCTGCTAGGACAAAGAACTACATTGGTTGTTGGAGCCAAGTCTATGTGTGTTATGGTATGGCAGAAAGTTTGTCTGTATTTTAATCATGTCCAGAGGCTTTGCCTGAAACTAAAGGCCGCAGAGTAACTAATTTCAAGACATCTGAGTGTTGAGGCAGTGGCATGGCTATTGTTGGGGGATTTTAGCCAGACCTACTTAGAGAATCAAGAGCAAAGATCTCAGCAGAATGACTTAAAATGTGAGTTTGGCCAGAAAGGGAGCTCCAGTAAAGCTGTGAACTGCAAAGATAGAGCAGAGGTGGTCTTAATTGCTAAGAAGGAACAGGAAAATAGAAAAGATGGCCTGCAGACATCACAAGAAGTAGCAAGTCTCCATCCTTTGCAACCTCAACTCTGTTTTGAGAAGAAAGCCAGAATACCATGTTCCAGAATGGCAGAGGCCTAGAAAATCTGTTCCTTAGAATTGGATTCAGAGTGCTCAGCAATCCAAGCACTTGGCACCTACAGTGAAGAAAGAGGGAAGCCTGGCTACTACTCCAGCTGGTAGCAGACATGGGCATTAGGCACATGGTGCTGGTTTTAGGTAGATGCAGAATGGAGTAGTTGTGGAGTTAAGTCTTCCACTCAGATTTCAGAAAGGCTGGGAGGCTACGTAGTGTGCCCCTAAGAGAGTGGTCTATAAAGCGATATTGGTAGAGCCAGAGGTGTTGTAGAGACCCCAAAAGCTTGGAAAATCCAGGAACGTGGATCATCTAAGAAAACTTTCAAGGAGGGAGAAGAGGGGGCCCAAAAGAGAATCCCTTGGTACTATGATCACTCAAAGTGCTATAGAGGCAGAGCCAACCAAGCCCTTTTGGAGCTCACAATTTTCACAGATTGTCACAGATGTTGCACATGGAACTAGAGGAATTAATGTTTGCTTTGCTGGATTTGTGACTTGCTTTGCTCTCAATCCTTTGTATTACCCCCTCTGTATCTTTTGTAAGTGTCTATCTTGTGTCATTGAATGGTGGAATTGTTTAACTTTCCTTTTGTTTGTACAGGGGCTCACAGCTAAGAGTTTGCCTTTCATCTCAAAGGAGACTTGGGAACTTAGACTTTACAGTAATGCTGAAAGTGTTAGGACTTTGGCAACTCTTAGAGATTGATTAAATGCCTTTTACATGAGAGGATATACATGAGTCTTTGAGGGGTGAGGAGCAGAATGTTATGGTTTCTATCTAGATGCCCCCCAAAGCCTCATGTGGTCATGGGGGTGCTTTGCAGGGGTAGCTGAATGTAGAGTTTATAATTGGTTCATTGTATAGTGCTGGGGTTGGGGTTATGAGTGCAATACTAGCCTAGGGTGTGTATCTGTATACAGTATAATGGAGGAAAAGAGACTTGCTCATCCCTTTTGCCCTTGTTGCTTTGCTGTTTCTGCCACTGCCATGAACTATTGCCCCTCAGCCATAGCAGCCTGTTTTTGGAACCAGTTGGTTATAGAGTAAAAGCCTCCACTAACTGTGAGCTAAATGACTTTTCTCTCTTTAACCTTGGGTATCAGTTATTTTGTCCCAGCAGTGAGAGAAAAGTAACAAGACTGAAGCCAGGCCTGGCTGAGTTTCAGTCAGAAATGACTAGGTTTTAGTCCGGCATGGTGGCACACGCCTGTAATCCTAGCAGTTAGGAGACTGAAGCAAGAGAATCACTGTGAGTTTGAGGCCAGCCTAGCAGCCTGTGCTACACAGTGATTTCAAGGCCTGTCTGAACTACATAATGAGTCTGTGTCTCAAAAGAAAAAAAACAAAAACAAAAAAAATAACAGATATGTTTGAAAGTATGGCATTAAAAAAATAAAACTAAACAAAAAACTAAAAGAAAGTGTGGCATTCAGTTTTAAATCCTAGCACTGTATCCACTGCAGATCTGAGATCTTATTTCTTTTCCTATCTGCCAAAATTATCAAGGACATTGTCACAGCCTCAGGTAAACAGAGGGGCCCGTGGAAGAAAGGGGCCATAGCCTAGGCAAGGAGACTGCTTGGCTAGGCTCCAAAGCTGTAGGGGCTGGGTGGAGGTTTTTCTCCCAAATTTGAGGTCCTTTCTTTCTCTTTTATGGTCACTTTCTTCTTCTGGTTTGTTGGGGCTGGGAAATTTTCTTTTGTCCTTTTTGTTACTCTTCTTCTTAAAATATTCTTTTTCTTTTATCTTTTTCTATGTTTTTATTCTCCACATTAATTTTTTCTCACATTTTTGTTTTATGTTCTATTTGTCATTGACATTTTTTTCTGTTACCTTTATTTAATTCTATAAATGTTCTCCTGATGGCACTCTTATTCTCACTTTTCTCATCCCTTCTCATCTCAAACTGTTTAATTTTTCGAAGTTTTCTTCATACATTGCCCCATTCTCAATCCTTGTACCATGAACAGTATAACTATAACAGTAGCGATCTTCAGATAGATAAATATATGTTACTAAATTGTTTTTTATCACCAGCAGAGATATAGTCATAACATTTAGTAGATATTTGTGTATGGAAATATTTCATTTGTCTTGGTGTTTATAATCTAATTATATATTTGTTTTCTAAAATTAAGAATCTCATGCTATTAGTTCTTATAGCGTGCCAATATTGTTTGATGTGAACAATGTTCCTCTCACTGATTTACTTGATACTATCAATGAACATTGATGTTGCTGTTAATTAGGTTTTTTTCTCTGTGCAAATACCCAGATTACCTGCCTGACATTAACAACATTGCTTCCAGTCCCAGAAAGCTGGGTGCTGAACCAGTTAAACTGCACCCCATCCTCTCATATCAACAGATGTGGTCTGATATTGAGACAGAGGAAAAGGACCATATTTAGCCATAATCTGAGAGTATAGTGATACTGAAAATATCAGTATAGTCTGAAAATCAGACTACCTAAAAGGATCTTCATACCAGCCAAAACGTCTTCCCACTATATGCAACTCCAAACTAAGCATAAAACAAAACAAGCAAACAGCTATAGAAACATGAGAATACAAAGCAAGACACAGCCTTCCAAAATTCCCAGTTCCCCAGATCTGATCCATGATGTATCAATGGGGAGGAAAACAAAAACTACACAAATGATTTTTTTTTTTATTTTAGGGAAGGATCTACAGGGTGTTCAGGGCCTCACTACTAAATCAGACTTGTAGTGATTCACCTGTTTACAGCCTCCCAAGAGCTGGGATTATAGGTGCACACCACCACACCCAGTCTCAATTGCAGTCTCAGAAAGCCCTGGGGGCAGGCCACCATGGCAGGTCCAGGGATCAAATCCCTAGCCCCTGCGCCCGCTTGCATATTGCTTAATCTGCTAAACTATTTGGCCAGCCCTTTAGATGAATTTTTTTGAAAGGATAAAAGAAGAAATTGAAAAAAAAAAAAAAAACATTTCAATAAGGTGGTTGATGGGCTTATGGAAGATACAACTAATGAGATGATGGAGGTAATGAAATATTAAGAGGGATTACAGAAGATATCAGTAAAAAGCTAGCTGAGCTAAACAAAATGGTATAAAACATGAATTTTATACCAGGTATAAACCAGCTTAGGAAAAAAATTACACTCCACACAATTGCAGTCTATGCAAAGGTTCCATCCAGAAATGTAGGATACTAAAATTTATGTTGGAAGTATAGACAGCAGAAGCAACCAGTTTTAGGACAGCATATCAAAATTAAAATATAGGAATGCTTTCAAAGACCACTTATACAGATCCCTTAAAAACAAGAGAACACAAAAACTGGGTCCAGCAGCTACTTCATTACTCAAATAAGACTAACATTAATTGGATAAGAGGAAAGTCAGAAGATAGCAAAAAGTACAATTCTCTTTTGGGGGAAATAACAGCAGAAAACTTTCCAAATACTTGGAGAGCATTAAATATACAACAAAGTGGAGCATGTAGGACCCTAAGTAACCGTGATCAAAAGAGAACCTCTCCATGTCACAGCAGAGTCAATATCCAAGAAGTTCGACACAGAGTTAGAATCTTAAAAACTGGTAGAGAAAAATAATGAATCACTTATAAAGTTAAACCTATTAAAAGCACAGCATATTGATGAGCACAAATCTTCATGGCAAGTAGAGCTTGAAGTGTTTCAAGTCATAAAACATAACAAATTTCAATCCAGATTTCCACAACCTAGGAAAGTTTCAAACTTGACAAAGAAATCAGGCATTTCCATGACAAAGAGAACCTCAAGAAATTCATGACCAAACTAGCAGCCCAAATACTGCTCAAGGATATCCTAGAAAGATACAATGAACCCCATAATGCCAAAACTCTAACAGAGTGAACACACTAGGATAAGGAGAACAGGTAAGCAGAAATGGGGGAAAACAGGTTCAGCCAAGAAAAAGAATGCCATGACAGGAATAAGTCTTATTTTAGTAATAATTCTCCAAGAAGATGAGCTCAATTCCCCAGTCAAAGACATGGATTGATTAGCGGAACAAATCTAAAAATTTAAAAAAAAAAGATGTGCAGTACACAATAAACACATTTAATCAAAAAAAGAAACACATTAAAATCAAAGGATAGAAAATAATATTCTGTATAAGAACTCAAATAAATAAAACAAGTCCCAGTATAGCACTGTAATTTCAGACACAGTGGATTTCAAGATAGAATTGCTCAAAAGAGGCAGAGAAGAGCAATACATCTTTGTTAAGGGAAAAATCCAGCAGGAAGAGATAACCATTATAAACATTATGCACTAAAAACCAGCATATCCAACTTCATTTTAAAAAAAGGAAAACTAGACCTTTAAAAAGTTAGATAAATAACAACACATTTATGATGTGGGACTTCCATAACCCACTGTCACAAATAAATCAACCAGATCTCCCACTCAAAAAAAAAAGAAATCAACAAAGAAATATCAGAGTTGAATGGAACCTTCAAGCAAAGGGATTTGATAGCTATTTACAGATAATTCCATCCAACCACAGCAAAATAAAGACATTCCTTGTCCTGGTACAGTGTCTACTTGCTAAATGAGGAATTGTATATTGCGTATACATTACAACATTCAGAACAAAACCAGTCAAAGTAAATTCTTTTTTTACTTCAGAAATTATTTCTGATCTGATTTCCTCTATGCCTTTCTGTAGTTGTTTCGTTACTTCATATGCTATTATTTCAGAGGTTTCAGGTGTGTGATTTCCCATTTTTTCTATGCTACTCTCCCTTGTGTTTCTTCTGTGTGGGTTTGGGACCTGAGAGCACATTTTGCTCCTTCTCTTTGTCGTTTTGTATAGCCCTGCCTTCTGATGTTTGGTTTAGAGCTTTGGTAGAGGTCTTACCCTATCATCAGATCTGGATCTACCAAGTTCAAACTTGTCCAGGAGGTGTGGCTTGGGTCTGGCTACTGTGATCCACTTTTTCCTACTGCAGCCCTTGGAGGTAAACCTGCTGTACCACTCTGACAAGATGTTCTGCTTCTGGATCAGCTGGGTGAGTCTTGTCTCTAGCCTATATGCAGGGAGTTCTGCCACAGTTTTCCACACTGGGCCTGTATGCCAGGCCTGGTTGCAAGGTGTAATCAGTTTCTGGTGGGCCCAGGGCTAACACACTCACACACCAGACCAGGTTGCTGGGTCCAGTGAGTCTGTGGTGGGCCCAGAGTGCTCTCACTCACATGCAGAGCCTGGTTGCTGAGTCAAATGAGTCCAATGGGCCCAGGGCAGTTTGACTCACATGTTGGGCCTGGTTACTGGGTTGAATGAGTTTCTAGCAGGCTCAGGGCTGTCCCACTCACACACCAGGGCTGGTTGAGGGCAGTCAAAGTGAATTCTAACTTGATGATTTTCTTTTGAATTTTTTAACTCTACTATAGTGTATGACAGAACATAAAATGATGGTTCTATACTATACTGTATAATCAGCAAAGCTTATAGTACTGTATAAATAATATGTAACAAGAAAATGATGCTGAGACTATAAACAAAATGTAAAGAACTGTACCAAAAAAAAAAAAAAAGAGGGGTCATAAGTCTGTCCTGAGTTGTAAGTCTTCATGGTGTGTCTTGGCTGTAAATCCAAATAGTTGTTAAACAGGCAAGTCATTAAATGAGTAATATCTGTACACATTGTTCTCAACAGTGCATGGAACTTATCAAAGACTTGGCCTAGCTCCCAATCTACTAAATGTGTAATGGAAAAGTTTTAAATAAACAGGACAATATAAGATGATTTTGTGAGAAGTCCAGGAAGGTTGAACTCTCTAGGTAATAAGAGGACTTTTCTGGATCACCTGTACTTACTGGGTTTTCATTAAAAAAAAAAAAAAAAAAAAAAGGAAAGGACAGCTAAGGTAAAAGTGAAAAAATGAGCAGGACCTTGAGAAATTAGATCAAGGACTTATCCAAGCAATGAATTTTACCAATTAAGAGAACTGTTTGATCTTTAAGGTTGGCAGTTTATTGCTCTAGAATAGGGATTGTCAGCACTCAGCAGGTACACTGTTATCTTGTCTTCAGAGCCTGTGAATATGAGCTTTTCCAGCATGATCAAAGGTCCCACTGTGGTCAGGAACTTCTTTTTTGTGCTTCTTCTAATGTAATTTCAATTACTGCTATACTCTTTCTCAAGTAAATGATTGGCTTATAAGAATACAAGGAAGGGCATTAAATGAGAGTAAGAGACTAGGAAAAATGCTGTAGGATTGACCGGTTACAATTTTGTATATACTTAGATTTCTAAATGTCTGTGTAAAAATGTGTAACTGCTTTTATCATTTTGTATAGGAATTTATTAGAATATCAGTGATTGATGGAAAATACTGATTCTAAGTTAAATGTAAAATGTTTGATATTCAGAAAGACAGTGATGTCAAGCTCAAGTTACAGAGTAATAGCATCACAAAGCTTCTCTTCTGGAGGATTAAGAGTGTAAGTTTACAGACCAAAAATTAGAGAAAAAGAAGGGCTACAAGGATTGCCAATATTATGTTACAGAGTAATAGCATCACAAAGCTTCTCTTCTGGAGGATTAAGAATGTAAGTTTACAGACCAAAAATTAGAGAAAAAGAAGGGCTACAAGGATTGCCAATATTTTGGTCCTAGCCCTGCAAGGTCAGTGAAGACTCAGGACATAAGCTTACCTGTGCTATAAAATGCTATAACTCAGTGGTTTCCCAAATTTTCTATTTAAGGAGATTATGGGACCACAGAGATTGTGGATTGACAATGTATAGTGTGCCTAAGGAGAGTGACCTAGAGAGAAAACATTCTCTTGGGCCTTCACAGAGAGCAAACTGGTCAAGCAATGTCTGTGACTCATCCAGATGGCTGACACTGACAACAGTTCTACAAAACACTGTACATGGTTTCAAAGTAAATCCTGAGAGGATTTAACTGATCTTAGGAGATACAAAGGCTACATGTTTTGTTACACAGGTCTTGCTTTAACTTGTCCTTAACCACCCAGCCGAAAAGTTTAACCACAAGGCATAAAACATAAAGCTGTAAAAGGCTTAAATGAATAGCTTCTGACATTGCCAGTTCTGCCAATAACCCACTGTGATTATGGAATACTGGATTATGTGTACAACTACTTTCTCTTAGTTCAATGTGAAGAAATTTTTTGTGCCAAAAAAGATTAGAAAAATTATCATGTCTACATCCTGTGCTCTGTATAACTACTATGAGAACAAAACAATAAGCACTGTATCAATTATTGGGAATGTACTATTAATGTGTTTTTGAAAATGTCACATTGTTATTTCTTACTAAAAGAAAAAAAACTTTATGGCTAGCTCAGCCTGCCCTAGGAGTGGGGCTGGCACAGAATGTAGTGCCAGGGATCAAACCATGGTCCCTGCAGTTGCTTAAGCTTGCCTAAGCATGCACTTTAGACCGCTAAGTTGTCTTGCCAGCCCCAGTAACTTAACCGAGTCTCCAACCAGGGCTTTCTCCCAAACAGGCCACATGTTGCCTATAAAGCATGCATAGGTAAATCCAAGATAATTGAAATTATTCCAGCCATATTATTAGATCGGAGCACAAGAAAACTAGAAATCACTGGGTAAAGAGACCACAGAAATTGTTTGAATACATGGAAGTTAAACAGTACCTTTTTGAACGACCAATGGACCACAGAAGAAACCAAGGAAGAAATGAGACAGTTCCTAGTATCAAATGACATTGCCAGTACAACATACTAGAACCTGAGGACCACAATGAAAGCAGTCCTAAGAGGGAAATGTATAGTTGTGCATACTCACATCAGAAAAAATAGAGTGAGGGAAACTTGGTCCTCTTTCTCATCTTGCAAGATGGCGGGTGAGAAAACTGAGAAGACAGACACTAAAGAGAAGAAACCCAAAGCCAAGAAGACTGCTGCCAGTGATACTGGTAGAAAGGGTAAGGTAAAGAAGGCAAAAAAAAAAAAAAAAAAAAAAAAAAAATCTAAGAAGGGGCAGCCCTACTGCAGCTGAAATCCTGTCCTGGTCAGAGGAATTGATAGATACTCCCAATCTGCTATGTATTCCAGAAAGGTTTAGTACAAGAGAAAGTATACAGCTGCTAAATCAAGGGTTGAGAAGAAAAAGGAGAAAGTTCTTGCTACCATCACAAAACCAGCCAGTGGGGACAAGAATGGAGGTACACGTGTGGTTAAACTTTGGAAAATGCCTAGATACTACCCTAATGAAGCTGTGCCCCAAAAGCTCTTGAGCCACAGCAAGAAACCCTTCAGTCAGCATGTGAGGAAATTTCGAGCTAGCATCACTCCTGGCACCATCTTGATCATCCTCACCTGGGATTACAGAGGCAAGGGAGTAGTCTTCCTGAAGCAGTTGGCCAGTGGTTTGCTACCTGTGACTGGGCCTCTTAGCCTTAATCGTGTTCCTCTATGAAGAACACACTAGAAATTTGTCATTGCCACATGCACAAAAATTGCTATCAGCAAAGTGAAAATCCTTAAGCACCTTACTGATGCTTCCTTTGAAAAGAAGAAGTTGCAGAAACCCAGACACCAGGACAGCAAGATCTTTGACACCGAGAAAGAGTGATATCAGATTTCCAAGTAGCTCAAGGTGGAACAGAAAGCAGTGGACTCACAGATTTTAGCAAAAATCAAAGCTGTTACTCAGCTCTTGGACTACCTGCAATCCATTTTTGTTCTGATAAATGGAGTTTATCCTCATAAATGAGTATTCTAATGTTTTTACTAAAAACATAATTAAACAACTGATACATTTTTTTAAAAAAAGAAAAAATACTAGAACTACTACCATGACTATAGAAGCCTGTATAGATTTCTCAAAAAACTAAAACTAAAAATTCCATTTGATGACCATCTATCTCCTTCATAAAAGAGTTAAAGACATCGTACTGCAATTATACATGCATACCATGTTTAGAGCAGTGCAACTCACAAAAGCTAACTCTTGGATGGCCTCTATATCCATCAACCAATGAAAGACAAAGCTAGCCGGGCGTGGTGGCGCACGCCTGTAATCCCAGCACTCGGGAGGCTGAGGCAGGAGGATCGGTGCGAGTTTGAGACCAGCCTGGGCTACAAAAGTGAGCTAAAGGCCAGCCTGAGCTGCATAGTGAGACCCTGTCTCAAAAAGACAAAAAAAAAAACAAAAAACAAAAAACAAAAAAAGAAAGACAAAGCAAATGAAGTATTTATGCACCATGGAGCACTACTTTGTCAATCAATAATGGGGAACTTGAGTCATTTCTTGGAAAATGAGTACACCTTGAGACCATAAGTTTGAGTGAATTAAAAAGATGCACAAGCTTAAATATCACAGGATTTCTCTTATATGACAAACCTAAAAATACAAAGGAGAAAATAAAAGTTAGATGATAAGAAATAGTGAAACAAATCCCTTCCATATGGTAAGGGAATCAAGAGATGGACTGAGTTGGGAGGGAAAGAGGGGAAAGGAAATAAAACAGAAGATGTGTCTTGTACATGTACCAAGTCCCCTTGAGAGATGTAATTACTATGTACTCATAAAAAATAAATAAAAGAGAAAATTCTAGAAATGATTTACAATTCTTTAAAGAACTTTTAGTATGCTTTTATAATTGCCGTATTTTGTTATTATGGTTGTTGGTCTCTTACTAAGCCTAATTTATAAAACAAACTTTATTTAATTATTTAAATATTTATTAAACTTAATAATTATTCAAATATTTATAATTAATTAGTTATTAATGTATTGGTGTTTATATTTATTGATGATATAATTAGATGATATATATTTAATATA
Source organism: Myocastor coypus (assembly GCA_004027025.1). Lineage (NCBI taxonomy): Eukaryota > Metazoa > Chordata > Mammalia > Rodentia > Myocastoridae > Myocastor > Myocastor coypus. The sequence continues at coordinate 18,613 of PVJA010029647.1, forward strand.
CAATTATTTATTTATGAATTAAACTTCCATATGCATGTATATGAAAAGACATAGTATATGCACTAACACAATTCTATCTGCAGTTTCAGGCCTCCACTAGGGGTTTTAGAACATATTTCCCCAAATGTAAGAGGGCAGCACTGTCAACACTTCAAATGGATAGTTTTCCTAATTTATTCTCTAATAATATTGCTTTAAAAATATGCTTAATGGTTGAAGCTATAAAGAGGTGGTGACTGCAGCTTTAAGTTCAAGTACACAAGCTTATTGGATCAATTAACTTAGTCTCAAAGCACTATTACTTTGGAAGGTTATGTGTCACTTGTTACATGCATGGTAGCATTTCATTTTGTGTCATGGGCTCGTGTCTTATGCAAGATTAACAACTGAATTGAATATTGGAACACAAAATTATTATGTTCCAACAGAAACACTTTAAAACTGGTGTCTCGTTTAGTAAGGCCACTGTCATTGGGGGGAGGGGGTTTAAAAATACCCTTTAGGTTAATAGTGCACGTATTTGCATTTTCAAAAGCATACATTGGCAAATGTAATCAGGCACAGGGGACCAGCGTTTAATCACCGGCTCCACAAGCCTTACCGGATCTGCCCTTAAGGCAGCCTAAGCAAACCCCACCACCACCAAAAAATATCTTTCTGAAAAGCTACTTCTTCCTTAAGCACTTTATTCCTGTAATCTAATCAGACATGTCCTCCAATCTCCCACCCCAGGCTCATTGTCTCCACAAAGAGCCAAGAAGCCTCTGCTTTGGTATCTATGACTTTCCTTTGCTCTATCTCATCAGTAGTCACTGTCAAACAAAATCTTCCCAACATGCACTTTCTCATTTTGAGCATTCCTTCCCAGGGGCACCTTGCTCAGGACCTTTCTGCATGTCCTTTTCCCCACCTACAATTCCCTGCCTCCTCTTGGCCATCAGGAGAACTTAGCCAGCCATCAAGCCTCAGCTCAAATGCTCCTTCTGCTGGAAGCTCTCTTAGGATAGCCTAGCCAGCTTAGAGAGAGAGAGAGAGAGAGAGAGAGAGAGAGAGAGAGGAAGGGGAGGAAAAAAGATTACTTTTTATACACACATTTGCTAAAGCTATTATCCTTTTCCCATTGCATATGTTTATGTTAAAGTATTTCCTTCACTGGGCTAAGTCCCCTGAAGACAAGAATGATTCTTACTCTTGCCTTCTCAGCCACTTATCTACTGCCTAGTAATAATGTATTATTTAACATTGATTATTTAATAAGCAGTTTGAATAAATGAATGGACCTAAATGAAATTCTAGAGTATAAAAATGGGAGTTATGACTACTAAGTGGCTATAGTGAAGAGGTAGTATTTGACCTCAGTATTAAAAGTCATGGTTTTGTTGGTGGAAAAAAAGATGTGGGGGGGGGGGGTAGAATCATAAACAAAAGAATAGCAAGAACAAAATATATGGTCTTTTCAGAGAGCAATATCAAGGCCTGGGGATATAGCTCAACACCACAGCACCTGCCTGGCAACTACAAAGTCCTGAGTTTGATTCCAAATACCAAAAAAAAGAAAAGAAAGAAAAAGAAACAGCAACAATATAGATTCAGTGGAAGACAACCAAGAAAGGAAGTGAACCAAAATAATGTGGTAATGAATTCAAGTTCAGCCAGGGGTAGTGATACATACATGTAATCTCAGCACTCTGGGAGGCTGAGGCAGGAGGAGTTCAAGTTCGAGTCCTGCCTGGGAAGTTTATCAAAACCCAGTCTAAAAATGAAAAGGAGCTGGTGAGGTAGTTCCATGGTAAAGTGACCCAGGGTCCAATACTCAACACACACACACACACACACACACACACACAGAATAGTTCAAGCTCATTCTTAACCCAATGAAGGAATTTCAGGTAGGGGTAAGACATGATCAGACATGTTACCTGATTAGCGATTGGTTAGGAGGCAATAAATAGAATGAAAGCAATTTTTAAAAAGCAATAGCCTGCTGGGCGTGGTGGCGCACGCCTGTAATCCCAGCACTCGGGAGGCTGAGGCAGGGGGTTTGGTGCCAGTTTGAGACCAGCCTGGGCTACAAAAGTGAGCTCAAGGCCAGCCAGAACTGCATAGTGAGACCCTGTCTCAAAAAGAGCAAAATAAATAAATAAATACATAAATACATAAATAGCAATAGCCTCATGGAGAGTAGCCTGGGCAATGAGGTAAGCAAAGCGAATTTGAAAATTCTTTTGGATCACGAGGACTTGGCAACCAACTGAACGCACAAAACAAGGCAGCAGACAAGCGCAGCCTTCAGACCTGATAACTGAGGGGGCACTTGGACACCACCACCTGCATACCTGCTCTTCACTAGCTGGGGTTGGGCTTAGGCTTGGAGAGAGCAAAGTACATTCTCTGCCTCTGCCTCTTACAGCTTCCAGCATCAGACACACATTCAGAGAAGCCAGTAAACAGTTCTTGAAAGAATTAATGTTCCTTATATTATCAAATATGTAATAAAGACAATATTACAATACCAATGCCTTTGTCAGAGACTGTCTTTCTTTTTCTGTTCCCAGTAGGTTTTCAACTCCATTAGTGGGCTTGTGCACCTACAATACCAACACTGCACAGATAGAAACCTCCTTTAAGACAGTGAGTGCTGAGGGGACAACAGTCAAATATCGGCTCTTTATGGAGAGAGGGGGCTGATATTCAGTCCTCTGAAAATGAATCCAAAAACCATAAAAGAAGCTGCATATTTTGGGCAGTGGAAGGAAGGAAGCAAACCTACTAACAGGTAAATTGAAATCTTCAACAAACCCATAACACATTGCTGAGATGGTCCTGAGATAATGGCCTTGGTCAAAGTGGGGCCACAAATCTTCACAGTCTTCATCCACCTGGCAGGACTAACAAGATTTTATGGCAGGCAAGCTATTTGTCCCTTGGATGACATTGACAAGAACAACTGTACCTTTATTACCCAAGGATTTTCTGTGTTTCAGCTTCCCCTAAAGACTGTTCCAGCCTAAGTCAAAACATTTCAGCATATAAGAATCTCATGCTTCACATAAACTTCTGAAAAATAAGAAAGCAAACAAATAAGTATGCTCTACAAGATGAAAACAAGAACCTGTATCTCATGATGTAGCGTTCTAAATGTCCATGATGTGATTGAGGATACTGGGACTATGGCCCAGGAAAATCTCACCTAATGAGGGAAAAGACAGGCAATGGATATTAGCACCAAGATGAAACAGGTGTGACAGTTACCTGACAAGGACTTTAAAGCAACTTGTATAAAAAAATATTCTAGGAAGTAAAAAAGAAAACATTCTATACAGCCTCAGCTCTGTCAATAGATGAACAAGATATAAAAGGAGACTCAAGACTGAATAATATAAGCAACAACTTAAGCACAAATCTCAACTGCGCATGATGACTCACACCTATAACCTCAAAGCTGAGGCAGAAGAATCAAAGTGTGTGCCCAGCCTGGGAAACTTAGCAAAATTCTGTCTCAAAAAACTTCTTTTTTCTTTTTAAAAAGGTTAGAGGTGTAGTTCAGTATGAAGGCCTTGGGTTCAAGCCCAAGTACAGGGAAAAAATAATTCAGCAAACACCGAACAGGAAAAATCCAAAGAAACCCATATACAGACCCTATTCAAGTTGCTAAAGAAAAGAAAGAAGGAGAGAGGGAGAGAGAGAGAGAGAGAGAGAGAGAGAGAGAGAGAGAGAGAGAGAGAGAGGGAGAGAAACATAAAAATCATGAAAGTAATCAAACAGCAAGCATGGTGATATATGCCTGTAACCTCAGCACATGGGAGCCTGAGGCAGGAGGATGGCCATGTGTTCAAGGCAAACCTGAATTAGAGTGAGATGCTATCTCAAAATAATAATAACATTAATCAGAAAAAATATGCACTGTTTATGTGGGAATAACAAAGGGTTATAAGATTTTTATCTGAAATAATTGGAGGAAAGATAATAGGTGAAAAATAAGTCCTGAAAGGACAAAATAAAAGTCATCCCAGAATTTTATATTCTAAAAATATGACCATGAAAAATGAAAGTGAAGGGCCACAGAAATATCCCAGTGGTCTAAGTGCTCGGCCAGACAAGCACAGGGATACAGGTTCAATCCCCCACACCATATGCATGCCAGCCCTGCCCCTGGGCACTGAACCAGCCACTGAGTCCAGGTGCGGTGGTGCACACCTGTAATCACAGTACTGAGGAGGCTTGAAAACAAGAAGATCACTATGAATCTGAATTTCATAGTGAGACCCTATACCAAATACATTTTTTTTAAAAAAAAGTATGTATTATATAAAGTTGACCTATATGGTGCTCTCATGAATATTAACCTATGACACTGTAGAATAATCAGTGATTTCTAGGAGTTGGAGTGGTATGGGATATATTAAAATGGTATGAAGCTGAGTCCAAACTGTGTAGCAAGACCCTGTATCAAAAGAATAAAAATAAAATACAAAAAAGTAAAAAGGGCTGTTATAAGTCGATTTAGGAGCGATGGAGCCCACGTGCACCCCAAGTCTCTGTGTATGTGCAGAACTCGACACATGGGCAATCTTGTTGCATGCTAAATTGTTTAAGCCAACAGAGATGTTCCTTCCAAACTCTCTAGCTTTTGACTATTACTGGGACTTTCGCCATCTCCCCTCAACACCTGCTTGTGCAGGTGATCAGTAAGGTCAAGGCCAGTCTATGCCTGCTATTCTTGAGTCCAGCCATTAGCTGGATGTACCCTGCCCACTGCCCTGATGCCCAGCTCAAAGAAAGAGAACAACGTATGTTTGAAGCTGAACAAGATAGAGTATTTTTGTTGCAAAGATATGCTTTTGGTCAAAGTAACTGCTGCAGTTTGTCTATAAATTTGTCCCTATGGAACCATGAATGAAAGACTTGGTCCTCATCCCACAACACAAAAATTAAGTTACAGAGGGGCCTATTCTTAAAGGGGATGTGAGGACCCTGACCCCCTCTCCTCCTCCTCACCTCCCAGCTACTGTAACGATGCATTGCACTGCCACTGGCCAAAGTATAATGTGACCAAGTGATCTTGACCTGAAGGCTCTGAAATTAGGAGCCAAAATAAACCTTTCCTCCTTTTTAAGTTATATATATATATATATATATATATATATATATATATATATATATATATATATCTGTATCACAGTGGTCTCTGGATGACTAACAGAATAGTAGCTCTCATTTTGTGCTAGGTGGTTGACAGTGTTGTTGCCTGTGGCATACCCATGAAGAAAAAGGAAATCACATTTGCCAGAGTAGGAATCACAAGACCATCAATACCACTATGATACTGCAGTTCCGCATTGTTTAAAGGCTGGGTTACTGTGGCCCTCTTTGCTTAAGGCAGGAATTGTGCTGCATTCAGCTTTGTGTCTCTGGAGAATGGTGTGGTGTCAGACAGACGCGTTCACAGTAGTGGAGGCAGGGAGGGAGGAACGTGCCTGTGAGTAAGTGAACTAGGTGGCTGATTAAGCCCAAGGTCAGCAAAGGCAGAAGATAGCCAGGCGCCTTTGCGCCAAATGTGTCTCTTGCTGCTGATGAGAGGTGCAGGGTGCTTGGGCCTATGGAACGGAGGAAGGAGGGTGGCAACACAGGGACCTGGCCTGGAATAAAGCAGAAGAACTGAACCTGGCACCTTAAGGCACCACAGGTTGGCACAAGAAGACCAGCCCTGGGATTAGCAAAAGAAAGGAAACTAGAAAAAAAAAGTAAAGCTAGAAATCCACGGAGATCGACTAGGAGCCAAAACACTACATCTCCCAAGGGCTTTGTGCTAGAGTAGATCAGCTCAGTAGCAGAGTGCTTGTCTATTATATTTAAGGCCCAGGGTTCAACCCCTGGCCCTGCCAAAGGTGAAGCGTCCTGTGCTGCGAGATGCTTTTCTATTTTTTTTTTTTTAAACTGGGGATTGAACTTGGGGCCTTACACTTGTGAGGCAAGCACTTATGCTGTTGAGCTATCTGCTTGGCCTCAGATGTTCTTTCAAATAAGGTTTACTCCTCAAATATTATAAGAAACGCTTTATGTTTGTGTTTAAAATGTGCAATATAAATTTTCTTATTTAATCTTCTGAAATTTTCCATTGAAAAGAAACAGGATTTTAAAAAATAGGTTGATGGCAGGGCTGAGGAGATAGTTCAGTAAAATAAATGCTTGCCTGGCAAGCACAAGAGCCTGAGTTCAATCCCCGGTTCCACAAAACAAACAAACAAATAAAAAATATGTTGATGGCTCCACATGTTGCACTGGCCCCGCCTCCGGGTGCACTGAACTGGCCACCGAGACCCAGGAGGATAGAACATACCTGTAATCCCAGCACTGGGGAGGCTAAAAACAGGAGGGTCACCACAAGTTTGAGCTGTGCAGTGAGACCCTGTACCAAATACATTTAAAAAAATAAAATAGGTTGAGTTATAGTTAGTTAACTTACACACAGATCTTACAAGTTCAACGCAATGAGTTCTAAGAGTAGCAGGCTTTTTCACACAGATTTTTTAGTTTAATCAATTCTTTCATTAGTATCAACAATTCAGACTTTGTTATTGCTGAAGTGTGTACTAACATGCCTATTAACAATGACAAGGTTTATGTTCTGATGAATACATTTTAAGCATTTTATCATTGTTTGAACATCATAGAGGGTTTCACGTACACAAACTTGTGAAGCTACATTACTATACAAAATAATCATATGGAACCATTACACTAAATATGGTGCATCTTTGACCAAAACATTATGTGATATGTGATTGTTTATGTACCACAATTTGTTTATTCATTCTCCTATTCATTGTCATGAATTATTTTCAGGTTTTGACTGTTATGAATGAGGCTAGCATGAATATTCTCATACTAGTCTTCTGTGCAAATTTTTTTTATCTTTTATTTATTTGGTACAGAGTCTCACTATATGCAGCTTGGACTCATAGTGATCCTCCTGTCTGAGCCTCCCCATTGCTAGGCTTATAGACATGTGCCACCAAGCCCAGTTGCAGTAACTGGTTCAGCATGCCCAGGACAGGGCCACAGTAACAAGTGGACCAGGGATTGAACCTGGGACCTTGTGCTTGCCTAGACAGGAAGCTAGATGGCCAAACTACCTCCCAGCCCTGCAAATATATTTTTTATTGGTCAAATACCTAGAAATAGAATTACCTGAGCACACATATATACATTTAATTTATAAAAAGTGTGAAACAGTTCTCCAAAGTAGCTTCACCTATTTAACTCTTTCAACCTTATTTATTTAGTATTTAGTATAGGGTCTATGTGGTCTCACTACTCAGACTGGACTCATAGTGATCCTCCTGTTTTCAGCCTAAGCACTGGGATTGCAGGAGTGTGCCACCACTCCCAGTCTCAGTTATGTCTCAGTGAGCCCCAGGGGCAGGGTTGGCACAGCACACCTGGTATCAAACCCTGGTCCCTGTGCCTGCCTAAGCAGGCCCTTTAGTCCACTGAGCTATCTGACTGGCCCTAACTTTTTCAACTTTAGATTTCTAATTTTTATCTGATCAGAGAGTTCTACAGAGATGAAAACAAAGCAGGATGGATTAGGTAGCACCAAGATTCTTCCCGGCTTTGTGCAGTGAGAGCCAACATTCAGAAGGAGAATTGTCAAAAATAATAATAATAATAAAAATTAAATAAATGAAT
>PVJA010029648.1:0-26428 GCA_004027025.1 Myocastor coypus
GGGGGGCTTAAACTTTCAATCCTCCTGCCTCAGTCTCCCAGAGTGCTAGGACTACAGGGTTACACTACCACACCCAGCTTCAATGGACAATTTTCAATAGCATGAAGGAATGATAGATATTTAAGGAGATAAATACATTTACCCCAACTTGAACACAACACATGTTTTAAAATAGCACATAGCATCTCACACAAATAAATGATTTTTGTGTGCCAATTAAAATAAATACTTTTTCCATGCTGGCCCCACCTGCAGGGCATGCTGAGACATACCTGTAATGGCACACCTGTAGTGGCACACCTGTAATCCCAGCGCTTGGGAAGCTGAAACAGGAGAATCACAATGAGTCTGATCTATGTAGTGAGACCTTGTAGATCCCATAGACTTTGTCCTAAATACAGAACAGATAGATAGGTAGATAGATAGATAGATAGATAGATAGATAGATAGATAGATATTTTTAAAGCACAGGTCACTAGTCTCAAGAAAATACAATCTTAGCAAGCTAGAATATCCACTCATGCCAATACCATCAAAAGAAGAATGCCTATAATCTGAACTCAAGGGATTTTTCAAAACTCGAATCACAGTAAACTTCTAAATAAACGTTTTTAATGTGCATATTGGCTGCTGTCTTTGCATCTGAAAACTGTTTGTTAGATTCCATCCTTTTTTCCAGGGTGTCATGAAGTTGCAGGGATCTTCCTAGGAAAGGTGCTATCAGAGTAAGAGCAGTGATAGCATAGTGAAAGGTGAAGCTACGAGGAAGGAACCTACACATGTGCAGTATTTCAAGTTTACCTGCATTCAGATCTCCCTAACACCAAAAATATCAAAGCATGGGATACTAGAATGGCTCTCACTAATTCTGCAAATAGAATCATTTTTTTGCAATTGTGAGTTTGACTATAGTCATCATTCTCCTTCGCCCATCCTAATCCACCCCATCCAAATCCTTCTCCACACCCTTCCACACATCTGAGTACAAACTGTTTTCAGAGTTCAGGCTCAGTTGGTACTTTGCCAGTATCAGCCAGGCTCCCTAAAACCAAAACAAGTGAGAATAATGTGGACTTTGTTCTCCCCTTCTCAGGACCTCATCGAAGGGTGGGGCTGTATTATCACAAAACAGGCAAAACTTGTTCCAATTCCACCAGTTCATCACAGTCATTGTAACAGCACAAGAAACCCTGGCCTGGAGCCAGGAAATTAAAGCTCTGGTTCTACCTTTGCTACATATTTTTACCTCAAATGAATCCTTTCAGACATATAAAATTCAAAAATAGGATTGAGGTCTATTTGTCAATGTAATTCTATAACTTCTTTGGGGTAGCCATTACCAGTTATCTTTTGTTTTATTTCTCTCTGTACCATTGAGCAATATTAACCAAAGAGAAGGTGTCACCTCTACAATTTCTGATTGTACTTCTTCCTCTCCCATGTGAATTTGTCTGAACTAAAAATATTCTGGATACTGTACAAATTGGGACAATAAAATACATAGAATTTGTACCCTGGAGACTCTGTCTATTGCTCTGGTATGATAAGAAGTAATCTATAAAGAAGGAAAGCCTTCTTTCTATCGTTCCAGAAAAAATAAAGGAGTACAGTGACCAAAGATTCTTCCTGGACCTATAACAGAATATCTTGACAAATGATTTTGCTCCTTTATAGCATTTTCCCAAAACCAAGCCTTTAGCCAGGTGGTCCTAACTCCTAATTAAATGCTCCAGATCCTCCCACTGAGCACTGCCTTGTCTGTCTTCCAATCATAAACCAGCTCCTTCTGTAGTTTAGCCCTGCTGACTTACGTGGCCAGTGGCAGAAGACAAGAACATGGCTCAGGGGGAGAGGGTATAGATAGCAAATATGAAAAGCAACAAGTGGTGAAATGAGAAACTAAGTTTCACCAAGTTTTTAATTCTCAAGCCAGTAAGTGACTTTTAAAAGTTCTCATTTTGAAAATCATTCATAGAAATCCAATAGGAAAGTATCACATTAGAGATTGTGCTTAGCTTCTCTGTGGGCCTGGAAGAGACAATGGCTCTTTCTTTGATTGAGCAACAGATGAGCAACAGATGAAAAAGTTGGCTTGCATTCAGGACCATGTTTAAGCACCAGAGTCACCACAAGCTCAGGGGAAGTTCTTCCACAATAAGAGGCTCAGTGGAGCTGAGATCCGCCAAGAAAATGCAAAAGTGCATCTCCTGTCTCCAAGGAGTTCTTGGGACAGGCTTAGGTTTATTGTGTGAATTGCCATTATCCACAATATTGAAATTTCTTTCAAAATACTCTTGGTTAAATTTGAAAATGTTAAAAGTCACATTATATAATCCCAACATAATGACACTATGCAAGCATACTGGATTTTGCAGGACCAGACAAATTCAGAAATTCTTTTTTTTCTGCCTAAGACAACATGATAAATTATCATTTTTAGAACCTACGGTTATTCTAGTAAATAACACAGTCTCTTGAAATGTTACTGATCCACCTTTTCAAACTAGAATGGCAATATCTTTATACACACACACACACACACACACACACACACACACACACGTACATACACATATAGAATCCTATCTTGCTTCTTCTTAAAGAGCATTAATAGGGCTGGCTAGATAGCTCTGAAGACTAAAACAAGTCTGCTTATGCAGATGCAAGGACTGGGGTTTGATCCTGAATTCTGTGCCAGCCCTACCTCCCCAGGATGCACTGAGAGGGCAATTGAGACTGGGTGTGCTGGGGCTCGGCTGTAATCCCAGCACTTGGGAAGCTGAAAATGGGAGGTTCACTAGAGTCCTATCTATGTAATGAGATCCTATAGATCCTGTATTAAGTATATTTAAAGACAGAGAAAGCACACATTAATTTATTCCAGTGGCTAGTATATGGTAAAATATAACTTTTATAAATGCTAACAAATATTCTTTTAAAGTTGCTTTAAGGCAATTTTTTCATACCTAAATATTTTGATAATTCTTGAAAATAGTTTTATTGTCAGCCTCTCATTATTTTTCACAGGAAAAAAAAAACTGAAATCTGTCCATCTTAGTAGAAATTCCAAGTTGTACCTATAATTCTAGAAGGAAGCATGACTTTTTAAATGAGTTTTTATCCTGTTTTATTTTGTTGTCTGTTTGAAGCAGGACTGTACTCCAGTGCTACTACGAATTTCCAAGCCAGTGTGTAGAGGGCGAGGCGAGTGAAGATTCCAAAGCTGTGCAGGTGGTGGCAGCAGCACCCTTTGTCCTACTGCTTGCCTCACTCCAGCTGCCACTACCTTGCTCCTGTTCTAGGCAGTGATAACCAGAATATGGTGTCCTTCCCTTTTATCTGGGACTTCCTCTTTTCGGTGTAGTTTATCTACCAGGAATAACTAAAGCTACCTCAGACTTGCACACTCTCCATCTCTCACAGGCAGTGAAACCCAGCAAGCATTTATGGAAGGAAGGTCTAAAGTCCCTGCTTGGGAAAGCTTGGGTGGCTTCAGGGACCGCGGTTCGATCCCCAGCACCACATGCTGCACCAGCCCTGCCCTTGGGGCGGGCTGAGCCGGCCATAAAAATGAGTGAATAAACAAATAAAGGTTCTGAAACAAGAAAAAATAAATAAATAAAATAAAAAATTTAAAAAAAAAAAAAAAAAAACACGTCCTGGGATCCCACCGAACTTGCCCTCTGAGATGATAAAATGAAAGTAAGCCATTAACAACATCCTGCTGTCATAAGATACCCAGTGAATTTTCTAAATTGAAGGATTTAGGGCTGGTGAGGTAGCTCAGTGGTCTAAGTGCCTGTCTGACACCACAAATCCCTGGTACCACATGCTGCGCTGGAGAGACTGAGACAGGAGGGGCACTATGAGTCTAAACAGTACAGTAAGACCCTGTACCAAATAAATAAAGATTTTTTAAAAAATGAAAAAATAAATTGAAGTGTCTAACAACAGCTAATATTTATTGACCTTTTATAGTGTGCTAGATAGTATACAAAACTTTACAAGAAGCACATCATTTATTCCTCACTGGAATCCTACAAAGTAGAAAAATTACCAGAAAATTAGGCCAAAAAGAGAGTATGCAACCTGCCCCAAACTCACACAGCAAGTATGTGACAGGGTCAAGATTGAACCTGTGATATCTGACTTTATAGTTGGCACAGATGTCTTCATCTGAGAACTTCTTTGGGAAATCCTTTTCTCAAACACAGGGGTTGGTTGACTCAGGAAGAATTCCAGAGGAAAATTCCCTGCAAGAGGCTTAGGTAATGAGAGAGCTAAAGAGCACTCTCTCAGAAGGGAAGCAGAAAACAAAAAACAAAAAACAAAACAAAAAAAAAACAAAAACAAAACCTAGGAACAGCAGCAGAAAAAAAGAAAGGGAAATGAAGGGAAGGGAAGTGTTGAGGACCAGCGAAGCAACTCATCCTCTTAAAGACCCCACTGAAGTGGAGACAAGCAGGCAGAAATTTTCACTCAACATTGCAAAGAGAAGAAATGAGATCACATAGTAACTGGGACCCTGGATTTGGAGAAAAATGAGTTGCAGAGCACAAGCTTGGAGAAAGACTACTAAGAAACAGACAAAAAACAATCCAAAGTAGTGCCGGGTGTAGTGGCTCACGCCTGTAATCCCAGCACTTGGGAGGCTGAGACAGGAGGATTGGTGTGAGTTCCAGACCAGCCTGGGCGAGCTCAAGGCCAGCCTGAACTGCATAGCAAGACCCTATCTCAAAAAGACAATAAATAAATAAATAAATAAATAAATAAATAAATAAAATAAAATAAAAATATCCAAGGTGCTTTGGGTGACATGCCATTAGAGGACATCAACTTAGTTTGGGCCCAAGTGACATCGGCTTAGAGAAGGAAGAGCCAGTATACAAAATTCTAAAACAGAAGGCTCATGAATAATGGGTAAATAATTAAGAAAAGAAAGGATGTGGGTCTCTTCATCTCTTGGGCTTGCTCTCGGCTTATAAGCTTTCTGGATTACAAACTTTGATTTGTCCTCTAATTCTCCCACCAGCGCTGGCTCCAGATGTTGGTTATTTTCCCTTTCTTTAATGGTCCAACAATAAAACCAAAGCATACTTTCATTTTATGTAGTTATGAAATACACTCAGAGGCTGGAGAGATAGCTATGTGGTATAAGCACCTGCCTGGCAAGCATAAGAACCCAGGTTGAATCCTCTGTATCCCCTGTTGTGCAGGCCGTACACCCAAACCAGTCATAGTGGCACATATCTGTAATTCCAGCACTGGGGAGGCTGAGACAGAAGGATCACTATGAGTCTGAGCTGTGTAGCAAGACCCTGTACCAAATAAATAAATGAGTAAATAAATGAAAAATAAACTCATGTGTTTCTACTCAATTTTTAATTACCTAAACAGATAATTTTCCATCTGTACTATTTCCCAGAAGCACCACTAAAATAAGTACCAAGTTTTCTTCATAAGGAAAACCTTATTAGCATTTTATATCTTCCTTTAAACGTTTCTCTCTTCTATCATACACTTTGAATTTATGTTTCTTCCACCTGAAGTTAAATTATCCATGTCTGCAGACGCCAAAACTTTTTTTTTTCTTGTTCTCACTCTTTTTATTCTGCAGAGTTGGGGGCTGAACCTAGGGCCTCATGTATGCTTGGGCTTCCTATCCCAGATAACATGACTTTATACATAGAAAAACCTAAGCAAGCCAGGAGTGATAGTGCACACCTATAATCCCAACACTTGGGAAGCCAAGGCAAGCAGATCTCAAGTTTGAGGTCACTATGTACCACTTAGTGAGTTCAAGGTCATGATGGGAGGGGAGAGAAGGAGAGGGTAAGGAAGTGTACAGGAGGGGAGAAAGGAAGAGCCTAAATACTTAAAAAAAAGTTACAATTTATCAACAAATTCAGTAAAGTTATAATGTACAAATTTTACATAAAAAAGCAGATTTTTATACACTAATAATGAATTTGTTGAAAAAGAAATTAAGAAAGTAAGCCAATTATAACAGATATAAAAACATTTAGAAATAAACTTAACTGAAGAAATGAAAGGATTCTACAATGAAAACTATAAAACATGATGACAAAGATTATAGATCATGCACATACATAATGAAAAGATATCCTTTATTAATGGAACAGAGTAGCTGACATTGTTAAAAGGACCATACTACCCAAAAGAATTTATAGATCTAATGTAACTCCTATAGATCATCAGTTTTCTAAAATAAGACTTCAGTGATTTTTTGTTTGATTTATAAGTCATGCTAAAAACTCTAAGAAAAAAAAAACTCTTACGAAAGTCCTAACTTAAATTATCTCAAAACCCTTGAGAAGTGGAAGGCCTGGTTTTCATAAAAGGGTGCTGCTTTTCTTATGTGACCAGGAGTACAGCAGCAGGTTACTCTGAAAGTGGTGCAGGGGCTTAGGGACATCAGAAGGAATAGCACTTCCTGTACTGTTAAGCAACTTTCACTATGTCAGCATTATTTTCTTCTAGGAGAGGCAAAACTTTAATACCTTTTCTATCTACATGCCTCTTAAAGAATCTAATTTTTTTTTTTTTTTTTTTTTTTTTTTTGTCTATAGTACAGGGTCTACAAGGTTTAACTACACAGATGAAACTCAGAGTGATCATCCTGTTTCCAGCCTCCCAAGTGCTGGGATTATAGGCACACACCACCACGCCCAGTCTCCTTGGCCATGTCAGCACACCCCAGGGGTGAGGTGGTATGGCATGCTGGGGATCAAACCCCAGTCACTGCACCTTCCTAAGAAGGCACTTTAGTCCACTGAGCTATCTGGCTGGCCCAAATTTTCTTATTAATATCTAAAGTAACTATTTCATTAACTCAAAAAGCAATTTAAAACCTAAATGTAAGATTAAAAACTTCTTAAAGCCTTTACTCATTCATTCATTCAGTTATTCACCAAATTCTATTTTTACCACAGTATGAGTAAGGATTGTGGTGGAGACTGAAAGAGAAATAACTAAAAAATGCACACTCAAGGAGCACGAGGACACATAAGGACAGATCTCATAAGCCACCTGGCTCAGTACCATTTTTGGTTTACTTTGTGGTACTAGGAATCAAATCATCAAGCATTATACCACCAAGACTTCCCCACAGCCCATTTTTTAGTTTTATTTTTAAACAATCTCAGTTGTCCAGGCTGGCCTCTAGTTTATAACCCCCCTGTCTCCACCTCCCAAGTAGGGGGGTTTGTGCAAAATCATAACCAGTACCAGGTACTATTCATGGAGAGGAAAGGAGCCCAGAGAAGAGATGAATGACTACCTAAGAATCCTAGAAAAGGTTTCATAAAAGAGCAAATCTCCTTAGTTTTAAAGGATGCATAGACATCTGTCAACTGCATTTCCAATGCCAGGAACATGGAATAAAAAGGAGCTAGAGTACTGGATCAGATTATAAGCGGGTTTTAGATATTCTGCTGAGACAAACAGGGGTTCTTAAAACTAAGAATGACATGGTAGCTTCAAATTCCAGGAATGAAACTCACAATACGCAGACAAGTTTGTGTAAAGAAGCAACCAAACAAGAAACAGCTGCAGTTATCATCAACATATGACAAGGGATTAGATGAGACAGAGGCAGAGAGAGTGAAGAAGATGGGCAGATCATGAATTTATAAGATAGGTGTGACAGAGTATAATGCATGATTAGAGGTAGAATGATAAGGAGACAAATCCCAATTTTTTTCAGGCTAAATAAAAGATGATGCCACTCACAAGAGATTAAAAATAAAGTTCTTGGCTGGAGCTGCTGAGCTCAGTTTTGAAGTGTTGAGTTAGAGACACCCTGGTCAAGATCCAGAGATTCAAAGCACAAGCCAGCAACCAACATTCTAGTCAAACATTGATGAAAGAATTCTCTGCTCTTAGGAGAGGCTGGCGATATAGGAATGGATCACAGGGGAAAGGAAAAGAACCAGAAGGCCCAGGGAGAAGAGGAATAAAAAGTAAGGAGAGAGAAGAAATCAATGAGAGAAATGCTTTTGTACTTTATCCCGAAGGAAAGGCATAGCCCAGGCCTCCTGAGTTTCTTTAGGTAACTCCATGCAAAAGAAGAAAATACAGCAGAAACAAAGACTACATCACAGAGGACAATTGACAACAGCAAAGAAAAGGAAAAAATTAACTTCCTACTCTGTTCCAAAGTACAGTAACACCATGGTTCACTTTTGTTTGACAACAATTTGGTTCACAAGCAGAAGTATTCAGCAAAATTTTATTTTTGTTTGCAAATTCTCTGCATTGGGTGACAAAGGTCATCTTTCCACATGAACAGCAAAGTGGCCTTCTTTTCTAGCATCATGGAAGAAATTAAGTTCATGAACTGAGGAACCACTGTAGTGAGTAAGATTAAAAAAGAAACCACGTGATCAAGTACTTCCACATAGGTAAGTTATTAGTTTCAGTTATCAGGAAAATTCATTTACATGGAACAACATTTGTGAGAGTGGTAAAAGACTTATTTCCTCCTAGAAGAACTGTATGGGTATCCTCACCAGCATCAAATATTTGGAGAAACAAAAGCCACTACCCCCCCCCCCCCCCCCCGCAAAAAGTTACTGATTCTGGTAATTTTTTTTTTTTTTTTTTTGGTCTTTTTGAGACAGGGTCTCACTATGCAGTTGAGGCTGGCCTTGAGCTCACTTTTGTAGCCCAGGCTGGTCTCAAACTCGCACCGATCCTCCTGCCTCAGCCTCCCGAGTGCTGGGATTACAGGTGTGTGCCACCACGCCCGGCCCTGATTTTGGTAATTTTAAAAGCTTTATAATACTAGGAAATGAATCACATTAATTTAAGTCAGTCTTGCTGGAGTCTAATAGGTGGCACACATGAGGACAACCAATAGACCTAATTTTCTGCTAATGATTAGGCAACCGCCTCTTCTACAGCAGGCACCCAGGCCTCTACCTCTTCCCTCTCCTCCAGGCAGGAGCTCTCACAAACTTCAAAGGAAGCTTTAAAAATGGATTAAAGTAAAATCATACATTGACTTCAAAGCAAGTGCTGAACACACAGAAGATGTTTCATGAGGAAAGGACAGAGATGGAAATTTTGTTCCTCTTATTTCATACTTAATGGATACTACCAGCATTTCCTGTGCAAATTTGGACCAAGTATACCTATATCTGTATCTATATCTGTATCTGTATCTGTATCTGTATCATCTATATCTATATCTACATATTTGGCCCTTTGCAACAATTTCTATTATGATGATATAATGCTTTCCATTCTATAAAAAAGTCAATATTTGCTCTAAATAATTCTTTTTTAAAATTTTTATTAATTTTAATAAGAAAGCTGGAGAGATAGCTTAGTAGAATAAGCACTCTCCTGGCAAGCACAAGAGCCTGAGTTCAAACCCCAGTTCCAAAAAAAAAAAATTAATAAGAAAGAAAT
Organism: Myocastor coypus; assembly: GCA_004027025.1. Classification (NCBI taxonomy): domain Eukaryota; kingdom Metazoa; phylum Chordata; class Mammalia; order Rodentia; family Myocastoridae; genus Myocastor; species Myocastor coypus. The sequence goes on from PVJA010029648.1 coordinate 9,436, forward strand.
ACCAATAAGACAGTTTCAAAACACATTAGGAGGACAATCACAATAATTAATACAATGTGTATTGTTGTCTTCATAGTAGTTGTTCAGAGTACAAGATGCAGACATGATAATTTTTCTAAACACTATTAGTACAAATATTTCTTCTCATTGAACTAAGAGAATGTAGTTGTAATTTCCAATAGTCCATAATAGTAGTGAGTTAGCAGCAAAACTGGCAATGTAGGAAGCTGTTGACATAAGCCTTTTACAGCTCAGCTTACTAAAATGGCTTTACTTTTTATGCCTTATGGTTTAACTTTTCTGCTGGATAGTTAAGACCAAGTTAAAGCAAGACCTATATGACAGAAAATGTAACCTTTGTATCTGACAAGGCCAGTCAAATCCCCTCAGGATTTACCTTGAAACTATGTACAGCATTTTGTAGAACTTTTGTCAGTGTCAGCCATCTAGATGACTCGTGGCCATTTTGCTCTATGTGAAAGTCTGAGAGAATGTTTTCTCTCTAGGTGACTCTCCTTAGGCACACTATCCATCATCTATCCCTATAATTCAACATTATTACAGTGAAGCTAAATAGTTTTTTGCCTGTATTATATAGTTGCCAAGACAGTAAAATCAGACCATGCAAAATATTTCCATTTTAAATGTATACCACAATGTCACTATACAAAATGATGAGAATTATTCTTGATAGCAAAATGGTCTTTTATTATACATAGCCAGATTTGATGTGTGTGTGTGTGTGTGTGTGTGTGTGTGTGTGTGTGTGTGTATGATACTGGGGATCGAACTCAGGACCTTGCACAAGCCAAGCAGGCGCTTATGCCATGCCACTCAGCTAGCTGTATGCCTCGCCCACCAGATCTGACTCTCAGGTTTCTTCTTTCTCTCCCAAATTTAAATATTTTTTTTAGAATTTTTAATTTTTTTTTTCTTGTTTCAGAACCTTTATTTGTTTATTCACTCATTTTTAAGGCTGGCCCAGCCCGCGCCGAGGGCAGGGCTGGCGCAGCATGTGGTGCCAGGGATCAAACCGCGGTCCCTGAAGCCACCCAAGTTTTTCCAAGCAGGCGCTTTAGACCACTGAGCCATCCCGCCGAGCCCCCAAATTTAAATAATTTAATGTTAATAATCCAGAACTTTCAGGATGAATGACTGCCATGCCTATTGCTTCTTTGCATGGTGATTATCAATACACCATTTCAACATATGAAAACCCAGACAGAGTAACTTTATCCTTGCATGACATCGAAGAGATTCTGCAAATGAGAAAATATACTTCAAGTGGGATTTGTTTTCCACAAAAAAAAAAAAAAAAAAAAAAACCTTTAAACTCATTCTAAGACAATAATTATGATTAATCAGGCACTCTTAACCAGGAGGCACACAGATTCTGGTGATCTGTACTGAACTGTACATCTAGTTGAGGAAGAGACAAACTTGCATAGGGTTATATTTGTGTGTGTGTGTGTGTGTGTGTGTGTGTGTGTGTGTGTGTGCATGTGTGTGTGGAAAGTAGCCATTTTTATCCAAAAGCTCTAGCTTTTTCTAAAGATTTCCATGCTCCTATGATTGCGCGGATTCATGGCTGGCTTATCACCCTCAGCATGACTCACCCTGTCCCTCACTCCACCTCTCCCTGTGTATGACTTAATGACACGTCAGAGTTGTGAGCTGCACGATGTAGAAAAAGTGTGGGCGGAAGTCAAAGAAGACTCTCCTCTATCCCCCTAGAGAAAACAAAGAGAGGCATAGCCAAGTGTGTCAGACAGTTCAAAAGGAAGATCAAAATATAAAATATGATTAAATTCCTCACAATGACTCACAAAAGGAATCAGTGGGAATGTTGCCAATAATAAGACAGAATAAGCAAGAAAAGTAATTGCACAAACCCAGTAAGATAGGTTTAAAGGCTATAGGTTTGTAAGGTATTCTAAGTCTGACTTTAAGTTATAATACAAGACCAGACCACTTATGAGAGCAGTATTTCCAAGAACTGGTGGACTATGCAGTCAGGCTTACCTAACCAAACTGTTGCTTTCCTTGGTCTATTCCTCAACCAAACCCAAAAGAAAATGGTTAAACCAAATTAAAAGTAAATGTTGAAAACAAAAACTAAAAACATATGATCTCCTTTATCTAACATAATAGTCTGGTTTGAATCTAAATTTTCGTCCACATTTTGAACCAGATAATATTTAACAGAGAATTTCACTTTATTTAAAAGAACATGGGGCTGGGGAGATAGCTTTGTGGCACAAGTGCCTGCCTGGCAAGTGCAAGGTCATGAGTTCAAACCCTGGTCCTGCAAACAAATAAACAAACAAGAACTGATTTTCTTTGTGTTCTGTGTATTTTATTCACCCATTAAATATACAGTGATCAAGAAATTATAATAGTGAAAGGCACTGCAATGAGGGCCGCACAAGAATCCAAAATGACATAGATGTGGACCCCATTTTCCTGAAGCTGCAAGAGAGGTACAGAGGCAAAATAAATGGTATCCCATGGAAGAGGCAAAGTAAATGGTATCCCACGGAAGCATGTGTTCTGTCACTCTCAAGAATAAGATGCTAATGGAGTGCTGTGTATCTCTGCTAAAACAAACTGAAGAAAAATAAGGCACAACTTCACTTCGAATGTTCCAGAACTCAGTTCTGAGGGAAAGTTATGCCATATTTTGCTCACAATAAGACCTATCCAGGAAATAAGCCCTAGCATGCCTTTTTAGGTTGTAACATGAAATGCGACCTCAAACAGAAGCCCCAGTTAAGATTCTCAGCCAGATGGAGGTATTCTGCACACTCATTGCAACCACATGATGAAACGTATATAGTTAATATGTAATTAGTTAATATGTAATTCAATATAAATATAGTTAATATGTAATTCAATATAAATAATATTGTAATTCAATATGTAAATAATAAATAATATGTAATTCAATATAAATAATATTGACATGATTATTTGTAAAAATGTTCGGATGAGCAATAAATGCCTGAGTAACCAGATGAACTCAAAACTTATTACCAAATGCTCAACTGGAGTACATACATAACGTGTAAATACTGCACACACATGACAATGAAAGTTTGTTATCTAATGTAAATTTTCATAATTCGATGCCATGGATTGTAATAGATTTGCATAATGTGAAGTAAAGAAACATTTTCTGAATTTTGGTGCCTGAAATTTTCCATTGCTTTTCTGTGGACATCATGCTTAACATTAAAAAATTACATATTTGCAGGCAGTATATATTTTATATATTTATTTAGCTAGTGATCTACAATCAGTCTGAGTAACAGAGCATAAGAACTTTCTTTTTGTATCTAACTATAAGCTAATACCTATTAATCAGTCTATTCCACAGCCTCCAAATTACTGTCTCTCCAGTTTCTGTTAACCACAACTCTTTTCAGCCTCTGTGTAGTGGATAGCTAACTAATAGGCAACTGGTTACACCCAGCTGAATTGATTTAGCATCTTCCTGGGTGAGGAGACCCACCTGAGGATTTTATGCTGCCCAGCAGCATAAAAGGCAGAGCAGAAGAAGCTGGTGGGACACTGTTAAGGATGCTGTTTGAAGAAGCTGTTGGAGCTGCTGGAAGCCATTGGTTCTTCTGGGCTATTCTGCTGGGTGAACTTGTCATGCTGGGTTTCCTGATGAACGTGGTTATTCAGGTTATTCATTCAGAATGTGGAAGGAGGAACTCAGGAACTCATTATCACTGAGAATGGCCACAGTTCATTTTGGAGGAGTTCTGTTCCACATCTTGAGCATCGCTCTGGAGGCCACGTAGAGAAGCTTGGCATGTTGTCTGCCTGTTAGGAACTCAGCTTTCTTCATCACCGGAGGAGCTTGGGACCTCACTGTTGCTAGGCATGGTGTGGTGCCTTTGGGGGAACTCCAGTGCTTACCTTGAATATTGCTTCCTAGCTCCAGTTCAGATCCCTTAACTGGCCAGTACCCATCCTTTATCCCACTGGCATAGATTTTCCAGCTTCTACCACTGACCCTTGGGCCTTCTCAGCACTGATTTGGGAAGCAAGCCAGTATGAGACTTTGTTGTGGGCTCTAGGCCTTCAGTTGGACTCATGGGAGGCATCATTGTGAGCTCTAGGACTTCAGCTGGACTCATGCAGGGTATTAGGATCCAGGCTTTCAGCTGGACTCTTTATAGCTTAGTATGTGGATAGATTTCCTGCACTTCTTGTATATGTTTCTTGGGTGATTCATTATAAAAATAATGTTATAGAATGTGTCCTGTACTATATTGTTCACCTTGCAAATACCCCAAACCACGACATTGTGAGATCACTTATTTTAGATACCACATATGAGTAAAGTCACTTAACATTTGTCTTCCTGTACCTGGCTTATTTATTTCAACCTAATGATCTCTAGTTCAGTCTATGCTGTCACAGATAACCCAATTTTCCCCTTTTGTGTAATTGCATAGTATTCCGGTGTGCACAGGCACCATTTTTCTTTATCCATTGATCAGTTGCTGAACACACTGTTCTGCGTCTCGGCTCTTGTGAACAGGACTGCACTGAATGTGGGATTGCAGACTTCTCTACAACAAACCAATTTAATATCTTTCAAATAGATATTCAGTGGTGGAGCTTTCTATGGAAACCCCACGCTGTTTTATACAATGGCCAGTGAACTGATATTCCTACCAACAATGTACAGAGTTCTCTTTTCTCCTGGCTTTGCTGCTACTTATTTTTATCTTTTTCAAATGTTTAAAACTTATGTTTTATTAACATGTATTGACCATACATACTAATAGATTCTCTATGATATTTCAATGCATACATGCGTATAATATGCATTGATGGAACTCAGTCTCCCTTAACCAACCCTCTGCACTCCTGCTCTACCTCCTCTTTGGTAATAACCACTCTAAGTAAAGGGCAGTGATACCTTATTCACTTAAGAAGTCCTATTCACTTCTGTTGCCCATTTTTTGATTGGGTTATTTGTTTTATAGGGCTACTTGTTTTTAGTTCTTTATATTTTCTAGATATTAGTCCTCTGTCCAAGAAGTAGCTAGCAAATTTTTTACCATTCTGAAGATTATTCCCTTACTCTACTGTTCTCCCACTTGTCTATGCTGAAGTTTTTAATTTGATATAATCTCATTTTTTTATTTTCAGTATTATTTCTTATGCCACTGGGGTTCTGTCTAAAAGCCCTTTCTTATGCCTATGTCTTTAAGAGTTTTATCTATCCTATCTTCCAGTACTTCTAGTGTTTCTGTTTCAACATTTAGATCTTCAATTTTGATTTTAGTTTAGTATTTGGTGAGATATATAGATCTAGACTGAATCATTTATGAGTGGATAGATGACTTCCTGGCATCATTTACTGAATAAGCTAACAAGATGATTCTTGACTTGCTTTTACATCTCCAGGAATCTACTGAAACTAAAATCAGGAGTCATAATGACTCATTCATCCTATGCAGGAAAAAAATAATCCAATTAGAAAAAATAACACACATAAATTAAGGCAGTCCTACTAATACTAAAATCTGCCCAAATGTTTGCATCCCAGTAAGCCTAAAAAATATAAATCCTAAACAAATTTGTAAACACTTTATTTTATTAGTCTCCATAAGAGTAATATGTTTCAGCCTTAAGTGAAGTTACATACTTGGGGTTGAGGCAGAAAGACCACAGTTTTAAGGTTAACATGACAAACCAAGAGAGATGCTGTCTCAAAATTAAAAAAATTTTAAAGGGTTAGGGTTGCAGCCTAGCACTACCTGAGTCTAATCCTGAGCACTGCATGCAAACACACACACACACCAGAGACAGACAGACAGGCAGACAGACAGACAGACAGACAGACAGACAGACAAAGACAGAAAGAACAAGCATTGCCCACTCATCCATTATTTATAAAACAGTAAAATATTTATTTTATGTAAGTTACTCAGTCCCACTTCACTGGCATTAACAAGGTCACTGGTTTCATCTTTTATCAATCAATAAGTTATCTACAGCTAAGCCTCCAGTTTACAAACAAGCAATTAAAACACCATAGACCTCCACTAATGGTAACATAGTGCAACAACAGTTCTAGTTTGTAAAGAATCAAATTCAATCATTATTTAGATTCACACCTAGACAATAAGTGTTAAATTTCACTCTGAATATCTAACCATCAACTACTAGTATAAATATTCCTCATAAGAACCTAGAATATGGGCTGGGAAGATAGCTCAGGGATCTAAGCACCTGCCTGGCAAGCACAAAGGGTTTGATCCCTGGTACCACACATGTCATGCCAGCCCTACACCAAGCTAGCCACCAAAACCAGGTGTGGTGGCTGGGACATGCCTGTGATCCCAGCCCTGGGAGGATCAACACAGGTCTGAACTGCAGAGCAAGACCTTGTACCAAATAAAGAAGTAAATAGTAGAGTTTAAAAAAAAATAAGACCCCAAAACTCTACCAAGAGACTTGTAGATTTAATAAACAAATTCCATAACATTGCAGGATACAAAATCACCACTCAAATATCAATAGCATTTCTGTACATAAACTATGAATGCACCAAAAATGAAATTAGAGACATCACAATAACAATTCCCAATAACATTCAAAAAAATAAAATACTAAGGAATCAACCTAACAAAGGAAGTAAAAGATCTACACAGTGAAAATTATAATACCTTAGAGAGAGAGAGAGAGAGAGAGAGAGAGAGAGAGAGAGAGAGAGAGACTTTAGAAAATGGAAAGCTATTCCTTATTCCTGGATAGGAAGAACCAACATTGTAAAAATGTCCACACTCCCAAAACTGTTATAGATTCAATATAATCCCAATTAAAATAACATTAGTATACCTCACAGATCTAGAGAAAATATTCCTAAAATTCATCTGGAACCAGAAGAGACATAGACTAGCAAAAGCAATCCTGGGCAACAAAGGTAAGGCAGGAAACATTAAAATCCCAGATTTGAAATTATACTACAAAGCTACTGTGATAAAATCACTATGGTATTGGAAAAAAAAAAAAAAAAAAAAAAGACCTGAGGATCAAGGATAGATTAGAAGATGCAGACAGAACTACAACACAGCATTGACCTTATCTTTGACAAAGAACAAACATGTTCACTAGAAGAAAGAGAAGCTCTTTAATAAATGGTGCTGGAAAAACTAGTTTGCCACATTCTGAAGACTAAAATTAGACCCATGTCTATCACCATACACCATAGTCAAAATGGATCAAAGATCTAAATATTAAAAGAGAAACACTAACTCTAGTGGAGGAGAAAGTGGCTAGAAATGTTAAATAGAAGTAGGTAAAGAATTCATGAACAAAACCAAACAGTGTGGGGAAATGCATCAAAGAATCAACAACTAGAATTTCATATTTTTAAAAAGTTTCTGCATGACAAAAAAATCATTAACAGAGTAAAAATAAAATCCATGGATTGGGAGAACAACTTTACCCAACTCTTTCTCAGACATACATGTTCTTCTATCTAGAATTATAAAAAAAATTTAAAAATCAGGCTCCCTAAATTCAAAGACCTATGCCAAAAATGGGCATCTAAGATGAAAACACGTGTCTCTGATGAAAAAATGCAAATGGCAACTAGACATATGAAAAATGTTCAACAACACCGGTCATTTGAGAAATGCAAATTAAAACAACACTGAGATCCTACCTCACCCCAGAAAGAATGGCTATCATCAAGAAGTCAACCAATAACAACAAATGCTAGAAGGGCTGTTGTGAAAAAGGAACTCTTCTCCACTAGTAATAGGAGTGTGGACATCTACAAACACTATGGAAATCAGTGTGGAGATTCTCAAGCTAGGGTTGGAGGTTCCATTTAACCCAGCTATTCCTTGCCTGTGTATTTTCACAAAAGAACTGAAAACAGTATACTGCAGTGATATATGTCCACCCATAGGCTTTACACAATAAAGCATTACTAAGCTTTAAAAAAAGGTAAATTTGAATCTATTATAAGTAAACAAATGCAACTAGAGACCATACACATAAATGAAACAAATCAGACCTACATATGTAAACATCATATTGTCTCACTAGCATAAGAACCTGAAAGAGTAAATATTATCTGGAAGATACAATAGATATTTTAGTCAAGGAAAAAAAAATCTGTTAGAAGGGAAGGAATGACTAGCACGAGGAAAAGAATAAAAGAAAGAAAAAGGAAGGGGAACATATATATATATACGTGATAGCTTAAATAATTGTACTATTGATTTCTACTGGTCTATTGAAAGAAGTTAATGCTTAAATTTTTTCTTATCCTTTTTAGTTTCCTATAACTTTTGTTTACCAATTTTTCATGTTTTATCTGGCAATCTAAACAATTAATTTGAAGACAACATTATGCAATATAACAATCATTGTTGAATTTATTATTTAACTAATTTTGCATGCTCTTCTCTGGTAATCTAAACAATTAATTTGAAAACAACATTATGCAATATAACAGCTATTGTTCAATTTCTATTATTTTCTTTAGGTGAAATTCTGCATGATTTCTAATCTTTTTATTATTTTTATTCTCTTTAAAAATAAAAAGTAGAACTACACAGATCACATTCAGAGAAATTCTCCTGTTTTTGGCCTCCCAAGGGCTGTGATTACAGTCTCAGTTGCTGTCTCAGTGAGCCTGGGGTGGGGGCTGGAAAAGCATGCCAGGGATCAAACCCCAGACCCTGTATCTGTCTAAGCAGGTGCTTTAATATGCTGCGCTATATATCTGGCCCTAAAAGAAAAATTTTAAAGCCCTTTTATTCCCAAAAGTGCCCCACTAGGTGAAATTATAAGCTAGTCTTTAAAGAGCATGATTTTAACCATACTAGTCACTGCCTAATCTTATAAGTGACTTTTTTCTGTCCTTAGAGTGAAGCTCAAGTTTCTTTTTATTTAGAATGGAATTTAAACTCCTAACTATCCCCTATAAGTTTCTTGAGGTGAAAGTTGATCTTTGCTTTTGTTTTGATTTGTTTTGTTTTTGCAGCACTAAAGATTGAATCTAGAGAGAATTAATATAAATTCCCAGGGATTTGTTGCTGTTGTTACTGCTATTTGTCTTTATTTGTTTGTTTATTTTTGAGACAGGATTTCATTAAGTTAATTGTCCATACTGGCAATGAACTTGTGTTCCTCTGGCCTCATCTTCCTTACTAGCTAGGGCACAGGTTTGTATCACCATGCCCAGCAGGTGTTTTGATTTGTTCTGTTCTGTTTGTTAAGTATCAAAACCTCCATCCCCAGATCCTTTCCTAGCATGAAGTAACTTCAAGGTCATGTTCAAAGACCAGCTTTTAATGGGTGTACTGTTGGGACCATGGTTATGTCTCCAATTTCATCCCTACGTTCTCTCATTCATATTACATCCAACTTCTCTCTCATATCTAGGCTATTACATGCATCCTTCCTTCTATTAGTGGTTGTTTTTTCTTTTTTTTTACCTTCTGCCCCCATCATCTATCTCCTAGTCTCCTGCCATGAGGTTCAGCTTTAAAATCACTCCTCTAGCTAGGAAATGTCTTCCTACTACATATATTCTCACCACTCCAAGCTTCTGCTAAGTTAATTAATGTCCATCATACTACTGTACAGTTAACAGTTCTGGGGAGGGCTAGAAGACAATAAATAATTTCCAAGTGGAACACAATATAACATGATCCTAAAGGTAAAAATATAAAGATGAAATAGTTTCATTCTATCTTATTGTGTAATGGAATAAATTCAGTCCTAAGTACTCAGCACTAGCAACATAGTGTCGGCTTATTCAGAGAAAAGCAACCAGGAGATGTTCAGCAGACTTCAAACTGAAATAGTTCAGCCTAGGAAAAAGAGAAAAAGGATGGAGAGAGAAAATAAAAAACAGGAGAACAACCTTCAAGGTTCAAGAAAAAAAAAATTAAACATGTTTTGTAATGCCTTGTGGAACCAATGGAAAGAAAAGGCAACCTGTCTGGCTTTTTAGCAGTCAAAGGTACCTGAAAATAAATGTTTTTCTCCTAGGTATTCACAATAAGCCAGATCAAGGTTCTAAATGGATTTGAGGTTAAACTGCACTCTTTTTAGTAGTAAGTAGTAAAGAGGAAAAATAGTAAAGATTAAGATAGCTAAGGAGCTTGGTCAGATTGGTAAGGAAGTGTAAAGGAAGTTGCAGTGTTTACTCTCCTTGAGCTAGTTAATAATTCATCATTCTACACGACATGATATAGGACAAAACAAAAGCTTAATAAGCTGTATACTAAGGTAATATAGTCACTGGTGAGAAAATTTAAAATTATAAACATATGGTTGATGGCAATACATTTCTGTTTAAAAATACAATGAAGTTATACAAATAGCTATTTGATCAGTAGTCAATTTTCAACACAAACAGAAAAAGAATCTATTCACTTTAATTTCAGATGAAGAAAAAGAATCTGGGCTTTTTTCAAAACAATACCCAATAATGCTCATATTCATAAATTTAACTACTGATAATTACTAATTAAGAAAACAAGAAGGCAGGATTAACAATCCCATAAGCATAAACATTTACAGCTATTTCATATTCTTAATCCATACCTCACATATCTAGTGTAGAAGCGCATGCCATAGTGGGCCTATGATGAAAGGTAAGCTGGTGAAGTGATGACATTGATCTATGCAGTGCAGGCTCTGTTGTTTTGTTGACTTAGCAGAGCAGGAAAAAAAATCCGCAGCTGCCAAGACTGAAGAAGTGTTTGGGGCTCTCATTCAGGAGAGCCTTTCCCAGGGGAACTGGACCACTGTCACCAGAGGGCTTCTGAAGACCTCCTGAATAATTCAGACATCTGCTAAGAGCAGACCTTTGCAGGCAGTCGTAGAGCATCCTTTGTGCCTGCCTACCATGCAGGCCCCTTTCAAGAACCTATTCCACCACTTCATGAAGGAGATCAGGCTCACTGGAAAGCATCTAAAAGTATGCTCTGGATCCTCTTTCCCCTCCGCCTCCTCTGAGCTGTCTTATGATCTTGCCTAGGTCTCTTCTTTCTCCTAGGGGACAAACTTGAGATTTGAACACTTAGATTTTCATAAATAACACTTTGGTTAAACAGACAACACAAAAGAAATACTTTTTATAGCTCTGATGATGACCGCATCACTTTGTACAAAAACTCCCTACAGACACACACACACCCTATTTTCTAATCCATATGTAAAGAAAGAATGATATCTAGTTAGAAAAGAAATGCAGAAAGAGATAAAATATGCAATGCTAGTTAAAGTCAACAATCTAACATTTAAAGAGCTTGGTTTTCAGGGCAGATTGTTTTGCTTTCACAATGGCTTTCTAAAGACCTTGAACTGAAGTCAGAGCCTATCTGCCAAGGAACAGAGCTCTCCTCCTACCCTACCCCACCCTATCCGCAGTCTCTGTCAGCCTGGGTGGTGTAGGAAACAGGGTGTCAGTGCAGCTGACAACTTATCTGGAGGAGACTTTGACCTACATGGAACCATTCACAAAGAATTAACTTCTTAGGGTACATTGCATCAAGTTTAATTCAAATGTCACATGCTAAATGAAAGGTAACTTGTCTGCACGTCAAATAATGAAGTCCGGCAATCAAGCATAGGGCCAGTTGAAATGGGCAGGAGTAGGTTAGATGATACTGTCATGGAGCCTGAGCAGAAGTAGCTCATAGAATGGTCAAAACAAGAAAGCTCAGTAGAGAGGAGATGAGGATAGGACAGGCCAGTGGTGGTGAGCCGATGGCACACATGCCATAGGGGCTGTTATCACCGAAAACCTGAAAAGTTTCGCTGTCACTGGGATAAGCCATGATGAATGGACTGCTCTTTAAAGTGTGTGGTTTTGCTTATATGTTTATTTTAGTGGAGAGATCTTAAAGAGTATTTATATGCTAGGTAGAAAGGCTAGTGAAGAGATGGTGAATTATAAAACTGGCATGATGTAGGGAAAAGTTTGTGAGGCAAAGAGCCCAACAAGTAGGAGAGGGGTAGAATCATAGCAGATTAGACAGGCACATCTCTCCCCATGGAGAGGAGGAAATAGTAAATATACATGACAGCAATCAGGCCTGCAATAGCTAGGAAGTTGGGGGCAGTCTTACCTTATTATCAATAGCTTTTTAGTGAAGCAAGCACATGGTCTCCCCTGAGAAGGTGGTATGTGAAGTAATGGGGCCATGATGGAGGTAAAAATTTAGACGTGGTACTGGGAGGACAGGGGAAAGGCCTGGGGGATAGAACTATCTGGGAGCCCAAAGGCCTTCTGACAGTTTCCCTGGTATAAGTACTCCAAGATTAGTATTATAGGAAAGTAAGGTCCCTGGGGCAGGAGCTAGGGAAAACTGTTCCGAGGCAGCAAAGAATGGAGACTGATAGTCTAGAGGGTTAACTGAGCATACAAAGCACACAGCATGTGGTCAGTTCCAAAGAAGCTCTTGACAGATTCTGAGGTTATCTGTAAGTCTTAATGGCTAGACCTCTTTGAGGACAAATACCACTGTGAGATCTCTACAGGAAGAAGAGACCTGGGTCCAACCAAGAAGCAGCAATAGAGAATTGTAGAAAACTCCTACATATTCTCTCTCTCTCTCTCTCTCTCTCTCTCTCTCTCTCTCTCTCTCTCTCTCTCTCTCTCTCTCTCTTTCTCTCTCTCTCTCCCTCTCTCTCTCCCTCCTCCTCCCTCCTTCCATCCCTCCCCCCTCTTCATTCTAATATGACATTCTTATATAACTTAATCATTGATAAGCAGCTTTACTATACAAGATGACTCATTTGACCCAGTTACTGTCGCTTTATATCTTGCAAAATTTGAACAGAGACAAGGACAATTCAAGATGAAGTTAGGGAATGTGGAACTGCATCCACATGTGTAACAGATGTACATGTCAGATGGTAGAAAAGTCCAGGTGGGGGCTAGGTGTGACCCTCCTGTGGCTCAATGTACTAATTTGGGCATGAAGGATGATCGTCTAAATGTTAGCTTTCTCATACCTGAAGAGTTAATCTATTATCTTAGATAATTTCTAATATTTCTCTAACTTCGTTATTCCTTATAATTTCATCATTAATTCTATCTACAAATTAAATGGTTCATTCCAGAATGAAAGTATCTCTGGAAATCTAGGTCTACCAATGAGAAACAAATAAACAGAAACACTCTTGAATAGGCCCCTCATAGAGCTGTCGTGATTTGCTATCCATGTCATTAACTCATGCAGAAAAAGCTGTCCCCCCCCCATCCATTGTGGGAAATTATTCAGAAAGCACCCTCTGACCTTCTTTGTACTGAAAATCTTTTTTCCTATGGTTAGTATGATCAGTGGGGAAGGAACAGGCCTAGGGAACGGGTATTGAAGCCTACAGCCACACTAGCCTGAACACGCCCAATCTCATCTGATTTCAGAAGCTAAGCAGGGTCGGACCTAGTTAGTACTAAGTATGTGGATGGGAATGGGTATTGAGGTAGAGAGGTGATATGATCTGAACGAACAAAAGGTTAGAAAAATATCTTCAGTGTGAAAGAGCAAAAGAAATTACACTGATATACCTTAGACAAAGGTTATATTAGTCACCTTTTCCTCATGGAAGAAAATAGCTGACACACACATCTTGAAGGAGGGGAGGTTTTTGTTCATGATTCCAGAGAGCTCATTCTGTGGTCAGCTGGCACCAAGACAGAACTGGAATGGTGGATCAGCCTGGCAGGGGAAAGCTGCCCAACCCGTGGCCACCAGGGAATAAAGTGAGAACCCAGGAAGAAGAAATGCTCTTCCAGTTTGTGCCTTTAATAACTCACGTCCTCCAGCCAGGTCCCATCTAGGAGCACATTCATCTAGGAACTCATCAGTGGATTAATACTCTGAATAATGAAGTGCCCCCGTGATCCTATTACCTCCCAAAAGCCCTTCCTCAGAACATGTGAGGGTTTAGGGATACATTGAAGATCTAAATCATATTGTACCCTTGACCACCAGAAGATTCATGCCTACCTCATTATGCAAAACTCATTTAGTCTGTCTCTTAGAGTCCCAAAGTCTCAAAAATTCGACAGACAAGTTACTTACGTATTTACTTAATCACACTCCATCTTCAACAAATAGTGTTGTGGAGGAGCGTTGCTGTTCTAACTGCAAAACTACCTATACTTAACTACAGGTTCTACCCTTAACTACTAGACAGCAATCATAATTTCTTTCTTTTTTTCACTCATCATTTGTCCATTCATTTGTTCATTCTATCGTTACCAGGGATGGAACTAATGACCTTGCACTTGCCTGGCAGGCACTTGTACAGCTGAGCTATCTCCCCAGCTCAAATTTCTAATGCAGCCAAATTTTTCAAGGGCTCTGATTGTGGTAAAATGTAAGGAGAAATTAAACCAATTTTGTGGTTTATGTCTAGTTGTCCCCCCAAAGCCTCATGCAATCATGGGCATGGCTTCTATAGATTGAGACTTGATTCATGATCGCTGGGATTGTGTTTTAGTACTGATGGGATTATCAGTCTGAGTAAGGCTGAGACTATGGGTGTGGTCTAGGGCAGATATCCTAAGGCAGAGATCCTGAATGTAATATAAAGAGCGACAGAGAGACAGACTAAAGCTGGAGCTGTTGCTCTGCTGCTGTGTTTGGCTGGCTGCCTCTGTCATCATTTTGTTGCTGTTCTGCCGCCATGAACTGGATGCTCTCTGCCCTGCTCCACTCAGCCTTGGGCCAGGCGAATATGGACTGAGACCTCCAGTAACTGTGAACTAATAAACCTTTCCTTCCTTCATTTTGAGTGTTGGGTGTTTGTCCCAGCAACAAGTACAAAGTAACTAAGACAACCAGAAATTCTGCATCAGTACCTAGAAGAATACAGACTACTGAACTTAAGTGTTTCAAATCTCCACACCAAATTATGTTCCCCAAGCCTGCTGCCTTCTTTCTTAAGACCTTCGTGTTCCTGCTCAGCTTTAATGCAGAACAGTTCAGACTCACTATGTCTACGTCCTTACCCCAGTACAAAAAAGCTTTGCAACACACTCTTCCTGCTCTTCCTGGTTTCTCTCCCACCACTCAGATTATAAATGATGGTACTACAAAGTGAGCTCAAGGCCAGCCTGAACTGCATAGCAAGAACTCATCTCAAAGAAGATAAACATATAAATAAATGGTAATCAAAACCAATATGGCACTGCCCTTACTCTGCTTTCACTCTGAAAGGAGAAAGGAGCCATTTCCTTGGAAAACACTCTCTTTTGTTACTTCCTTGGGCATGCAAATATTATGCCTTTTCAAAAAAATAACACCGACCCTCTTGCATCTCCTGTAACCACTTACTTAGCTTTTAATTTGAAGCTGAGCTGGTACAGCCTTTCTGAAACTCTTCTTCTAGCCCCACATCCGAACCTTAATGCTTACTTTTCTGTTATCTCAGCACATAGTACGAAACTAATCTATCAGAGATAAGGGTTTATTTGGTCGGTTAATTCATGGCTGTGTATTTGTTTACCCAGTAAGTCCCATAATGGAGGGAAACATTTTTCCCCTAAGGCTCCAGCATCTAGAAAACCATGAGCAGCAAACTAAAATGAAAGTATTATCTAGACCATGTCTGAGATATTCCCTTAATTCCTCTGATCAAACAACAGGGTCTGTTTAGTTCGTCCTTCTTTCTCGTCTCCTGTTCCATCAAAGCCTTGACATGTCCTTCTGAAATACTGACTTCCTCTTCTCCAGCTCTGCAGTCACAGCTCCATACCAGCTGACCTTTCTCACTCAGCCCATGACGATCATCTGCTCACCATTTACAGCCCTCTCACCACAGGTTGAACTTTCAAGTAACTGGAAAAGTGATTTTCTAAGACGTAGTTTTGATTACATAACTCTCATATTAAATAGGACAAAATCTTAACTTCTCAGCATGGCTCTAATCAACTTCTCCAGCGCCATGTCCTAATTTTTCTCTATGATTTTGCTCCCATCCCACCAGCCATGGATGAATCTGAGAGACACATTAACTAGCACATGCTGCATTATTCACTCTTCCATATTTAAGTGCATGCTTCTCACCCTACATGGAACACCCCACCGCTCATCTGTTCCTCATCTTCCTCAAACATACACATGTACACATACAAGCACCCACATATGCACCTTCTGACAAATTGTTACTTGGTTTTTGTGTTTTTTTGGTTGTTGTTTGTTTGTTTGATACAGGTCTCACTACGCATTTCAGACGCACAGCGATCCTCCTGTCTCAGCCTTCTCAGGGATTACAGGCATGAACCACCATGTCCACTCTTGGGACTAGCCTGACATGTCTGAGATTGAGGGGTCCACATGGCATGCAGTACTGGGGACTGAACTCAGGTCTGTGTGCCTGCCAGGCAGGCTCTTAGACCACTGAGCTATCTCCTCAGCTCTGTATCACACTGCTTTAGTGCACTGAATTCTGATTGTCTACATGTCTTTGACCCTTATAATATGTGCTGCAAACCCATTGGTATCCAGAATTTATCTTATTCATCTTTGTAATGCTGTACACATAAGTCATATAGTACTGACATACAGAAAATTCTTACTGCTTGTTTTTATCTTATCTGAATATGATTTTGTAGTATACATGTCTGGAAATAATAAAATAAAAATAACAGAAAACATTTAATTGCACACTGAGGCTACTCGCTGGTCCACAATAAGAGCAACAGAATGGATAATCCTTTCAAGACTTTCTCAGTTCCAATGCAGTTCTCACAGCATTTATTAAGTTCCTACAAGAGACTAAGAGATGGTGCAACCATTATGGAAAGCAGTGTGGAGGATCCTTACAAAACTAGAATTGGAAGTTCCGTTCAATCCAGCTATCCCCCTACTGGGAATTTTCCCAGAAGAACTGAAAACTTCATACCATAGCGATATCTGTGCACCTATGTTTATAGCAGCCCAATTTGTAATAGCCAAATCATGGAAACAACCAAAATGTCCAT
>PVJA010029649.1:0-26464 GCA_004027025.1 Myocastor coypus
CTCTCTTTTTTTTTTTTTTTTTGGCTTTTTGAGACAGGGTCTCACTGTGCAGTTCAGGCTGGCTTTGAGCTCACTTTTGTAGCCCAGGTTGGTCTCGAACTCACAGTGATCCTCCTGCCTCAGCCTCCCAAGTGCTGGGATTACAGGCGTGAGCCACCACGCCCGGCTTGAGCTCACTTTTGTAGCCTATGCTGGTCTCGAACTCCAAGTGATTCTCCTGCCTCAGCCTCCCAAGTGCTGGGATTACAGGCATGTGCCACCACACTCGGCATTTAAACTCCTGAATCTTGTAGTTAAATTCATTATAGTTAGATTTACATTCATTATATCATAGACAGATCTCCAAACTGCTTTTTATTAATAGTTTGCAATGAAAACTTAAAACCAAAATATATTAGTAACTTCTACACCTGATGTCCTATATTTTCTCCTAGGCATATAAAAATAACATATATGTAGAAAGGGAGAGGTGCCTGGAATTGGGAAGTTTAGAGCTGAAGACAGAAATGAATGAGACTGAATTGTTTCATTCCCTTCATGATTTTTTTGTTCCCAACCTTAGGAAGAGTCTGAGAGAACTTCAAAAGTTAAGTAAGAATCAAATAAAAGTAAAATTTGAACTGCCAGATTTGTGGAGGAGATTAAAGAAGTTGGAATCTTTTCCTTCTTCTTTTTTTTTTTTTTTTTTTTTTTAATATATCAGGAATCAAACTTATACTTACAAGGCAAGCACTGTGCCACTGAGCTATATCCCTGGCCCCATGAAGTTGGAATCTCATCCTGAGAAAAGCATTGTGGAAGGTCTCTTTATCTTTCAGGGGTTCTTTTGTTTGTTTGTTTGTTTGTTTTGTCTTTTTGAGACAGGGTCTCGCTATGCAGTTGAGGCTGGCCTTGAGCTCACTTTTGTAGCCCAGGTTGGTCTCAAACTCTCACCAATCTTCCTATCTCAGCCTCCCGAGTGCTGGGATTACAGGCATGTGCTAACATGCCCAGCTCTTTCAGGTATTTAAAGGGGGAAAGAGGTAAAAAAAATGTTGAGAGTATACTATGTGCCAGGGCATTACTGGGTATTTTGTATTTGTAAATATGTGTGTTGTGTTCCACGTAGGAAAGAATAAAAGAATTAACTTTTATTAAATGAGATTAAATGAAGCTGCTTTTAGATGTACCTCAGGTTGAGAAACTGAAAACTTTTTGAGGGAGAATGGGTGAGTGGGAGGAGTTTAAGTCAGATATAGTTTAAACACAGAAAAGCATTGAGGGCCCGGCGGGTTGGCTCAGTGGTCTAAAGCGCCTGCTTGGGAAAGCTTGGGTGGCTTCAGGGACCGCAGTTCGACACCACATGCTGCGCCAGCCCTGCCCTTGGGGCGGGCTGAGCCGGCCATAAAAATGAGTGAATAAACAACAAAGGTTCTGAAACAAGAAAAAAATAAAATAAAATAAAAATTAAAAAAAAAAAAAATGCATTGAGAAGCTTTTGTGAACTTTCAGTTCAAGAATTACACTTACCAGCGTTGTTTTTCCTTATAGTTTATGAATTTTCCTGTTTGCCAAAGCAAGTCGCTTGGATCCTAGCCACAAGTAAAGTGTTCATGTATCCAGAACTACTTCCAGTGTGTTCCCTGAAGGCAAAGAATCCTCAGGATAAGCTCATTTTCACTAAGGCTGAGGATAAGTAAGTGTTTACTGTTTATAGAAATTGTCTATTAATTAAGTAGCCAAAAATGTGTATGAGAATTATTATTTCATTACTTGCGAGCCGGTATGGTAGCTCAGTGGTCTAAGCCCTTGCTTGGCAAGGGTAGGAACTGGGGTATTCGATCCCTGGTACCACATGCTGCACTAGCCCCGCCCTGGGTGTGCTGAGCTAGCCACCTAGATCAGGCATGATGCTGCATGCCTGTAATCCTAGCACTAGGGAAGCTAAAGACAGGAGGATCACTGTAGAGTCTGAGCTGTGTAGTGAGATCCTGTACCAAATACATATTTTTTAAAAAAATAATTATTACCACTACTATTAGCACTGCTGGGAATTGAGTTTAGAACCTTCACACTGAGATACATCACTAGTCCTTTTTTTTTTTTTTTTTGGTCTTTTTGAGACAGGGTCTCATTATGCAGTTTAGGCTGGCCTTGAGCTTACTTTTGTAGCCCAAGCTGGTCTCGGAACTTGCACCAATCCTCCTGCCTCAGCCTCCCAAGTGCTGGGATTACAGGCGTGTGCCACCACACCCAGCTATCCCTAGACCTTTTTAAGAATTTTTGTGAAATGGAGTTTCACTACTTCACTGAATTAACCAAGTAAGGCTTCAAGTTGTGATTCTCCTGCCTCAGCCTCCCAGAGTGCTGGGATTATAGGTATGGGCTATCATACCTGGTTGAGTATAGATTTGATATAGAAAAAGTGGTTTATAGCATATTGGTAGCTGGACATGATGACCCATACCTATAGTCCCAGCACTCCCAGCACTTAAGAGGCTGAGGCTGGAGGATCACCATGAGTTCAAGGCCAGCCTGGAATGTAGAGCAAGACTGTGTCTCAAAAACAAATAATTGGGAATAAAAGAAAGAAAGGAAAGGAGGGAGGGGAGAAAAAGAGGAAAGAATAGTCTGGGGAGGGTTTATATTTTTTTAATGTTAGTTTTTTAAGACAGGGTCTCACTTTGTAGTGCAGGTGGGCCTTGAGCTCACTGTGTACCCAGGAAGAGTTTTTAAAAGCATGGACTAAACTGCAATGTGCTGCCATTGCTCCTTTCCTAAGTTTGCTAGCTTTAGGACTAAAGCATTTTGAAGGGACTGAATTTCCTAAGCCTCTGATCAGCAAGTACCTGCTAACCTGCAAGACTGCTCATCAGCTGACTGTTAGGATCAAGAACCTCAACCAGAACAGAGCCCCAGACAACATCATCAAGGTGAGCGCCTCCAGAACTTCCACCCTGCTTTCTACCTGTGTGCCTATTCTGCTTCCTCTAAGGCTCAGTGGATGCAAGAGCTCTTATTTGCAAGGCTCTTTGCTCTTACCTGTGCCCTAACCTTATTCCCCTTTTCAGGGACATTTGTCCATTGTTTTCCTCAGGGTGATCTTCAGCTTCTTCCTGCCTTGTATATAATATTTCCCTAAATATGAAATTGTTCAAGTCTTACAAGTTTTCACAAGTTTTTGGTTTATTCTAGCCATAGTCTTCTCTTTTTAACTTGAAAGGATAAACTTCATTACACTTATGTCTTGCTAAAGCTTTTTAATTATAATAGTAACATCAGTTACACAGTATTTAATTTTTGTTGTTGTTGTTCCTGTAGGGATTCCACCCAGAACTTCCACACTGGCACACTAGCAACCCTTTTCTTAAATTTTCTTCTTCCTTTCTCACTTCTTCCCACCCTCTCTTCCTCCCTCCTTTCTCTTTTTCCCAGTTTTTTTTTTTTTTTTTTTGTGGGACCGAGGTTCGAACTCATGACCTTGCACTTGCCAGGCAGGCATTTGTGCCACAGAGCTATCTCCCCAGCCCCTTTTTCCCAGTTTTGAGACTGGTTCTCACTGATAGGTTTTTCAGTGGCACAGTGAAGTGATAGGAAAGATAAAAGAGGGGCTGGGGAGATAGCTCAGTACAGTAAGCACTTGCCTAGCAAATGCAAGAGCCTGAGTTCAATCCCTAGTTCTGCCAAAAAAAAAAAAAAAAAGTGATAGGAAAGATAAAAGAAGCCTTTACCAAAGACACAGAGAAAGGGCCTGGCAGGATGGCTCAGTGGTCTAAAGCTCCTGCTTAGGAAAGCTTAGGTGGCTGCAGGGACAGTGATTCGATCCCCGGCACCACATGCTGTGCCAGCCCTGCCCTCGGCAGGCTGAGCTGGCCATAAAAATAAATAAATAAACAAATAAAAGTTCTGAAACAAGAAAAAAAAAAAAAAAAAAACAAAGACACAGAGAGGATCGAGGGCAGATGGGTCAGGTAGATCCGCTGGCCTGAGACAAAGAAAGCTGGGACTTTTGTGGACTTTTGCTAGGGGTGGAGTTTGAGGGGGATGTTAAGGATATCTCAGGAGCTGAGTAGGGTCTTCTTCCCTGAGGTGGTGGGAAAGGTAAAAGGAAATTGCACCTTTGGCTGGGTTAGAGAAAAAGAGGGAGGTTCACTCTCATGCATGGCCTTGACTTTCAGTATCACTTGGCTTCTGGTGATCTTTACATCTGTATTTTTAGTACAGATTTTTCTCTTGAGCTTCAGTCAGTGTAGTTAGCTCCTTAAAGTAATTGTCGACCAGGTTGTCTCCTGACACCTCCAAACTGAACTTTTGCCTTGCTCTGTGCCCTTCTGTTGTTGCTACAGACTCTACTACCAAGGGCAGATGGCCCTGCCTGGCTCCCTCCCGCATGACATTGTTGCTATGCCATTTTTGCAGTGCACAGAGCTGGGCCCCATGCCTGCCTTTGCTTGATCAGCACCACAGTCTCTAGTTACTCATCTTCAGTGTTTTTTTGGTTTTTTTTTTTTTTACTTGCTCTGGACTTTCTTATTGCTGGGTTCACTCACTGGTTCTCATTCAGACCTCATGCCTTCTGCCTTCACATCACTGCATTGCCTGGCTCTTCGGTTTTGATTCAACTTCTATAAATCATACTATGAGCAACACTGCTTTGCTGGGCATGGTGGTGAACTCCTGTAATCACAGCACTTGAGAGGCTGAAACAAGAGAATTGAGTTCAGGCCAGCCCAAGCTACCTTAACTGCATAGTGAGAATCTGTCTGTCCATCTGTGTGTCTTTGTTTTTGTTTTTGGTCCTTTTTCAGATAGGATTGCAGTTGTGAAGCAGGAGCAGAGGTAAAAGAAAAGGTCTGACCATCTGCCTCCTGTTTTACTTTCTTTTTCTATTTTACTTTATTTTTTTCTTGTTTCAGAACTTTTGTTTGTTTGTTTATTTATTTTTATGGCCGGCTCAGCCTGCCTTGAGGGCAGGGCTGGCACAGCATGTGGTGCCGGGGATTGAACCGCGGTCCCTGCAGCCGCCCAAGCTTTCTGAAGCAGGCGCTTTAGACCACTGAGCCATCCTGCCAGGCCCCTGTTTTAGTTTCTTATATTTCTGGCAACCAGAATAGGAATCAACAGAAGATACTGAATGATTCTAAAATTAGAGATTATTTTCATTAGAAATGCACAACATTTAATATATGGGTGTGTGTGAAAGTGAGAGAGACAGACAGACAGACCAATGGAGACTACCCACCTCATTCTCCAGCCTGACAGAGACAGTATTTCTGGAATATAACTCATGCTTTACTTTTTCACGCTCAGTTTTATAAGAAGACCAAACAGTTGCCAGTCCTGTTAAAGTGCTGTGAAGAAGTCCAGCCCCATCAGTGGAAGCCACCTATTGAGAGGGAAGAACACCGGCTCCCCTTCTGGTTAAAGGTATAACCTCCTTAGAGGCTGTGGGAAGCAACTCATTGGAAATGCTGGTGTAAACTTCAGGGCCACTAGAATTTTCTTAAGCTTTAGTGGTAGACTACTTCAGGAATCTTCCTTATCTGCTCTTCCTTCCTTTCTTGTCCATCCCTCTGGTGATTTTGCAACCTTTTCAAATAGTAGGTAGGGCCAGGGAGATAGCTCAGTAGAATAAACACCTGCCTGGTAAATAGTCGGTAGAATGATAATTTCCTACAGGAAATTCAGAGAAGATTCTTGGAAAGTTCTCTGTTCTCTGGAAAGCCCTATTCTTTCCCCAGATCTGACATGGGCATGAATGTTCTTGTTCCCAACAGGCTAGTCTGCCATCCATCCAGGACCAGCTGAGGCACATAGCTGATGGTGCCAAGGAGGTAGGAAATGTGACTGGGACCACTGAGATCAGTGCAGAGCAAGGCCTAGAAAAAGCCAGATCAGAACTGGGAAGTGAGACTCGGTATCCACTGCTGTTGCCCAAGGGGGTAGTGTTGAAGCTGAAGCCTGCTGCTAACCGTTTTCTCAGGAAGACTTGGAGACAGAAACGATCATCAGTTCCTCCAAGCAAAATGATGATCCGGATCCCTCAGTTGATCCAGCCTGCCACTGCTTTGCAGACTGTTCCTAAAGTCCCTCCCCTGGGGGTCAGTGGTGATGATAACTTTGAATCATCTGCAGCACTGTCTGCTGTGCCCCCCGAAGTCAGGACCAGCTTCCCTCTGTCTGAGTCCCAGGCCCTACTCTCTCCCCCTGTGCCCAAGGTAATGCTGCCCTCACTTGGCCCTTCTAGGTTTCGAAAGCCATGTGTGAGGCGGAAACCCTCCAGAAGAAAGGGGGCCAAGACCTTTCCTTGTCCCAAACCTGCCCCCCTGATCCACTCTGCACCTGTTATCTTCACTGTTCCTGCCACTACTGTGAAGGTTGTGAGCCTGGGCAGTGGCTGTAACATGATCCAGCCCGTCAGTGCAGCTATAGCCCCAAGCCCCCAAACCATTCCCATCACCACCCTCCTGGTTAACCCTACTTCCTTTCCCTGTCCACTGAGCCAGCCCCTTGTGGCTTCCTCCATCCCACCCTTAATTGTTTCTGGCAACTCCATGAATCTCTCTGTGTCCTCCACTCCTGAAGAAAAGGCCCAAGTGAATGTGGACATTGGTTGTCCTTTGATTGAAGGGAAAAATACTTTTCAAAGCCTGGAACCCAAATTAGAACCACAAGAAGTAACCTCTCTCTGTGCTCCTGTCTTCCCCAAAGAGGAACACAGTCCTAGGCTTCTGGCAAATAGAGAAAGCCAGGTAGGATTGTCAGAAAGCAGTGCTTGTGGTCGGACAATTGGGGAAACAGAGGAGGGGAGACAAGGTCTGGAGCCACTGCCTCAACGTTTTCAGGCATTTCTAAACTCTTCCCCTGGGGATTTAAAGGAATTTGTAAAGATGGAACCTGAAGACCCTGGGGAGGTGATCTCCAGTGGGTCTTCTGGGCAGCACATTTGTGATGAAATAAAAAAGGAACGGTTTATGGAATTGGACACTGGCTCCCCATGGGAGGAGTTGAACACTGTTAGAGTGTTGAAAAGGCAGGCAGTCCTGCAGAAGGAGGAGAGGAGTCAGCCAGCACACACCCCTTCAGCGTCTCAAGAGCCTTCTGATGAGGGAAATGCTGTTGGGGATGTGAGCAAAGGCTCCCCAAGCACTGCTTCATCTTCCATGGAGTCCGAGATGGTTCTGAGCAGTCCCCTGGCGAAGCCTGAAGAGGCATCCAGTGTTGATGTTCAGTCAGCGGAGACCCCAGCTGGGCCAGACATTGGAGGAGAAAAGGATGGACCTGAGGAAGACGAAGAAGAGGACTTTGATGACCTCACCCAGGATGAGGAAGATGAGATGTCGTCAGCATCTGAGGAGTCTGTGCTTTCCGTGCCTGAGCTCCAGGTAAGACCTGAGGAGTAGTCTTAAGTGTTCTGGGGATGCAGTATGTATAATTCAGGCATGCACTCACTATGTAGTCCTGGCTGGCCTCAGACTCATGTCAATCCTCTTTAAAACACACACACACACACACACACACACACACACACACACACACACACACACAATTTATTTGTTTGTTTGTCTATTTATTTATATTCGGTGGGGCTGGTGCAGCATGTGTTGCTGGGGATTGAACCTCAGTTCTTGCAGTTGCCTAAGCTTGCCTAAGCAGGCATTTTAGACCACTGAGCTATCTTGTCAGCCCAAGCAATCCTCTTGTCTCAGCCTCCCAAGTGCTGGGATTACAGGAATGCACCACCATACCTGGCTCATCTGTCTGCTTGCTTGCTTTACTAGACATAATCCTAATAGCATTTGTGTTTGACTTTCAAGTGCCTTTATGAGAGGGAAAGGGTAAACTTTTACCTATATTGAAGTAAACTCATTTAAGGATTAAATTGAATCACCTTGCATTTTTGTTGTTGTTTTTGTTTTAATTAGTTATTTGGTATAGAGTCTCACCACACAGCTTGTACTCATTGATCCTTGTGTCTCAGTCTTCCCAGCACTGGGAATTACAAGTATGTGCCACAACACCCAGTTTCATTAGCTGGCATAGCTTCTGGGTCCTGCTTGGCATGCAGTACTGGGGCTAGAGCCTGCCTTGCATTTGCCATACAGTTGGTTAGGATGCTGAGCTATCCCTGCTCCCACCTTGCATGTTATAAGTGTTTACAAAAAAAGTAATAATAATAATTCCTTGGGTCTGAGATTGTACCTCAGCAGTAGAGCACTTGCCTAACCTGTGAGATCATGATTCAATATCTAGGGGCTGGGGAGATAGCTCAGTAGAATTAGCACTTACCTGGCAAGTGCAAGGGCCTGAGTTCAATCCCTCGTTCCACCAAAAATTTAATCAATAAATTCAATATCTAGCACTACAGATAAGGAAAAAAGACAACAGCTTGCAAGTATGGGCTGTGACAAAAGAAAAATCCTTAGAGAAGAACCTTGTGAAAAGCTCCTGGGGCTGGGCTCATTGGCACATGCCTGCAATACCAGCACTTGGCAAGCTGAGGCAGGAAGGTCACTGTGAATTCAAGACAAGCCTGAGCTACATAGTGAGTTTAAGGCTATCATGGCCTGCATTGAAAACCCTGTTTCAAAAACCAAAACATAAAAAGCACCTTGGGTCCCATATCTCAGGGGGCATTGGCTTCCATGATTGGACCTCAGCTCCTGTAGACATAGCACCAGGTGTTAGTATTCTTTTGAGCCTCTGAAGGTGGCTTATAAGCACTCCCTGGGGCTTTGCAGGAAACAATGGAGAAACTGACTTGGTTGGCATCTGAAAGGCGCATGAGTCAGGAGGGGGAGTCTGAGGAAGAGAACTCCCAGGAGGAGAATTCTGAGCCAGAAGAAGAAGAAGAAGAAGCAGATGGAGTGGAAAGCCTGCAGAAAGAAGATGAGATGATGGATGACACAGGGGGAGACACTGCCGAGAAGCCCCCTTCCATGTTGGTGTCCCCCAAGACTGCACCTGAAGTAGAGACATGTAGAATCCCATCTGGTGAGTGTGGCCAGTGTGTGAGGGGCAAATGTGCATAGTAGGCAGCTTACACACTGGCTGATAGTCTAGAGGAAGTCTAAGTCTGCCTTGCAGCCTCCCTTTCCCAAATGTAGGATTAACTGTGCCATTGTGGAAAAGAGGGGTTCAGAAATGTTTGATTTGATTTGATTCAGCTGCTAGATTGGTACTAGTTTGTTCAGAGTTTTCATACAGGTTTTTGGCTTATCTATTGTGCATGGGGTTGACGTGTGTTTATTTCAGAAAACAATGTTCTTGCCTAAAATCTCAGCACTTGAGAAGCTGAGGCAGGAGGATTGCCATGAGATTGAGGCTAGCCTGGGCTACAAAGTGAGTTCAAGGGCATCCTGCACTGCAGACAGAGCAAAACCCTGTCTCAAAAGATAAAACAAGCAATGTTCCTCATGAAGACATCGTACCTTCCCACTTGCCAGACAGGCACTTGTGCCTTGTAGCTATCTCGCCGGCACCTCATGGTACCTTTAAAAAAGACATTGTGCCTTAAGACCACACCTGCCTCTAGATTTCTTTTTCAGGATGTACTGCTTAGTTGGCATCTTGTAACCTCATGTAATGTAATTTTACTGCAGGCCTTGTGTAGATGTGAGTGGGCCTGGCTTTTCTATCAATTTCCTGGCCACTTCTCCCTGCTGCACGACATGGACCAGGATTGCATGGGGTGGTGTACAAGGTGAGGAATATGGGCACAACAGAGATTACAACCGAAGCATAATCTTTTCACATGTACCCCAAGGAGAGAGCATCAGAGCTGCTGGAAAGGGCCGCAGCAACCACCGAGCTCGCAGCAAGCGTGGAAGTCGGGCTCGGGCCAGCAAGGACACCTCCAAGCTGTTGTTGCTGTATGATGAGGATATTCTGGAGCGAGACCCACTCAGGGAGCAGAAGGACCTTGCCTTTGCCCAAGCTTACCTGACCAGGGTAGGCAAATGCTGCTTCTGTTACTGTCAGATCCTATGAATATGGCTGCTTCTCCCTCAAAAGGGATATTTTAAAAATGAAATGTTGGGGCCTGGTGGGATGGCTCAGTGGTCTAAAGTGCCTGCTTGGGGAAGCTTGGGTGGCTTCAGGGACCGCGGTTCGATCCCTGGCACCACGTGCTGCGCCAGCCATGCCCTCTGGGTAGGCTGAACCGGTCATAAAAATGAGTGAATAAACAAAGGTTCTGAAACAAGGAAAGAAAAACCAATGAAATGTTGAGGTGCTGGGAAGATAGTTCAGTAGAATAAGTGCCTACCTGGCAAACATAAGGTCCTGAAGTCAATCCCCAGCACTGAAAAAAAAAAAAAAAAAAAGAAAAAATGTAGGCACCAGAGTTCAATCCCTGGTACTACATGCCACACTGGTCACATCCTCCCCAGCCACTGAGTTGGTGCATGGTGGCACATGCCTGTAATCCCAATAATTAGGAGGCTGAAAACAGGAGGATCACTATGAGTCTGAGCTTCATAGTGAGACCCTGTACCAAATACATTAAAAAAAGAAAAAAAAAAAAAAAAGTGTACGGCTTAGCTTATAGCTTAGGGGTAAGGCCTGCCATGTGCAAAGCCATAGGCTCAGTTCTCAGCAATGCCAAAAGAAAGCAAAAGTCTGATTTTCAAACTGTATTGGGTTATCTAGCTACACCTTAGCTTGGCTAAAATTACAAAAAGAACTCTTAACAGAGAACTGTAAGAAGACAGAGTTTGTGGGCTGGGGAGTTAGCTAAAACACATCAGGACCTGCGTGGCAAATGCAGCATCCTGAGTTTTCTCTCTGGTACCCCCCAAACAAAGGTCTCTAAGAAGATACAAAGTTCATCATACATGGGTTAATTGTGAGCACCCTAGAAGCATCTCTTGTCTGGAGATTGGGGGAAAGGTGATAACTCCATTGTCAGTAAAAGATCATGATTCCACTGGTGGGGCTAATAGGGACTTCTCTAAAGCCATAGACAATAGAACAGGGATTATTGGGACCCTGGCCAGTATAGACCTCAGAACCTATGTCCTGGGTAGTTGACTCTTGGCAATCAGCTTATTCCTGAATTTCATCCTGCTAGTGAACTAAAATACTACCAGCAATAGGTAATGGCTTTGTTTGATCTCTTAATATCTTACTAACATGCTGGGTTAATGTATTGTGTACCCTCTCATGGGACTATGTTGAAATAATTATGGTACTGAAATCAGAAACTGAACTTAAGGCTGTGAGCTAGAGAAAAACATTAGCTTGTTTTGTGGGCAAGGCTGGGGTCTCTGGAAAATAAAGGTTTTCTTGGTGCTTCCATTGTACTTTGACTATGGTCTGAGTCTTCTGCTAACCATCAGTTCTGAAGCCCCCTCAGAAGAGTCCCTGCCAGGTAGTTCTTGGTGCTTTCTGGCCATGATTCCTTTTTCCTTGTCCCTTGTCCTTTGTCCCTTCCCTTTTCTTGGACCCAAAGAAAGGGTGCTGATGATAGGAAGTCTTTCTGTGTAGGTACGGGAAGCACTACAGCACATCCCTGGCAAGTATGAAGACTTCCTTCAGGTCATCTATGAGTTTGAGTCAAGTTCTCAGAGGCAAACAGCCGTGGATCTCTATAAAAGTCTACAGATTCTGCTCCAAGACTGGCCTCAGTTGTTGAAGGACTTCGCTGCTTTCCTGTTGCCTGAGCAAGCTCTGGCCTGTGGATTAGTAAGTAAATGGGTAAAATAGCACACAGGATTCGTGGGTCAGAGGGAAACAGGTTAAATGAAGGACCTTGCCTTTGCCCAAGCTCATCTGACCAGGGTAGGCAAATGCTGCTTCTGTTACTGTCAGATCCTATGAATATGGCTGTTTCTCCCTCAAAAGGGATATTTTAAAAATGAAATGTTGAGGGGCTGGGAAGATACTTCAGTAGAGTAAGTGCCTGCCTGGCAAACATAAGGACCTGAAGTCAATCCCAGTACTGAAAAAAAAAAAAAAAAAGAAAAGAAAAAATGCAAGCACCAGAGTTCGATCCCTGGTTACATGCCACACTGGTCACGTCCTCCCCAGCCACTGAGTTGGTGCATGGTGGCACATGCCTGTAATCCCAATGCTTAGGAGGCTGAAAACAGGAGGATCACTATGAGTCTAAGCTTCATAGTGAGACCCTGTACCAGAAACATTAAAAAAAGACCTGCCTCCAGCAGGTTTTCCGTGTCTCTTTTCCTAAGGTGATGAGTTATCTGGTTAGGTGGTTCTTCCTAACCCTCTTCTTATATTTTCCTCCCCTTCCTGGTCTTCCCCTGCCTTCCATGCCTTGTGATGAACCTAACCTTCGCATTGAAATACATCCTGTTGCCCCAACCCACTTTTTGAACAGATTGTTGCTAAGTTGCCTGGACTGGGCTTGTACCTCAGTCAGTGTGTTGCCTCAGCTTCCCTGTGTGCTGGGCTTACAGGCATGCATGACCACTCCCAGCATGGCTCATTTACTTTCTGGGCATGTGAGAGTGTTTCAGTTGCCCCTGGAGACCTTCCTTAGTTTTTCTGCTCCTCTGTGGTGTAAAATAGGCATTCTTTGGTAAGTATTCATTATAACTGCTAGGAATACAGCTGTTAGAAAAGGCTAGGGCTGGATGTAGGGGCACATACTTCTAATCTGAGCAGTTGGGAGGCTGAGGTATAAGGCCACACAGCTGGAGCTCAGCCCAGGTAATTTAGCAATTTAAATCCTGTGTCCAAATAAAAAATAAGAGGGGCCCGGCAGGATGGCTGAGTGGTCTAAAGCGCCTGCAGGCCGCTGCAGGGATCGCAGTTTGATACCCGTCACCACATGCTGTGCCAGCCCTGCCCTCAGGGCAGGCTGAGCTGGCCACAAAAATAAACAAACAAAAGTTCTGAAACAAGAAAAAAAAATAAAATTCTTTAAAAACAATAAATAAAAAATAAGAGAAATGTTGCAAGCCGGGCATAGTGGCGCATGCCTGTAATCTCAGCACTTGGGAGGCTGAGGCAGGAGGATCAGTGCAAGTTCGAGACCAGCCTGGGCTACAAAAGTGATCTCAAGGCCAGCCTGAACTGCATAGTGAGACCCTGTCTCAAAAAGACAAAAAAAAAAAAAAAAAAAAAGAAATGTTGCAAATATAGTTCAGTGTGGAGGCACTAAGTTCAATCCCCAGTAATGGAGAAAGCTGTGCCTTTACATTTTCTTTGGGAAAGTTAGGTGTTAATATGTAAAATTACATAGTGAATAATGTATAGATTATGAAGTAAATAGTGTATACATACATATATAAGCATATATATGTCCGTATGTGTATATATGTGTGTGTGTGTGTATGTGCTTTTTTGTTATGTGTGCTTTATATTGATAATGTTTTACAGAAAGGTAAAATGGGAAAGAGCCTGGGAATTAGGAGTTGGTGCGGGATCAGCCATGCAGCATTTTGACACACAGTGATCTGTAAAGGCCATGGTGGCAGGTGCTGTTTCACATGTGGAAGAATAGAAATCTCAGCACAAGAGCTATCCCACCTGTCCTGGACTTCTTGTCATGATGATTGAAAAGAGCAAGAAAGGGAACAGGGGATGTTGTGATGGTCTTATGCCAGTTACAAGACAATGGTGACCATACATATGGTGTACATCTTCTCAGATGAGTTGGGTATCTTTTTATTTTATTTTATTTTTTTCTTCTTTCAGAACTTTTGTTTGTTTATTTATTTTTATGGCTGGCTCAGCCTGCCCTGAGGGCAGGGCTGGTGCAGCATGTGGTGCCAGGGATCGAACCACAGTCCCTGCAGCCACCCAAGCTTTCCTAAGCAGGCGCTTTAGACCACTGAGCCATCCTGCTGGGCCCCGAATTGGGTATCTTTGAGTGTCTTTATTTCATAATCCAGAGCACAGTAATCAGTGAGATGTTCATAGCTCTTGAATCTTTTACTAAAATCTTGGATTTCGTGGGAACCAAGGTGGCTAGACTTCCCACCAGAGTCCTGCCAAGGTCATGTCCTCGCAAACTTAGTTATTTTCCTTAGTGCAGTCAAGGATCACTCTGCATAGCTAACTCCTCTTTTGCCTTCTTCCATTCTTATAGTTTGAGGAGCAGCAGGCTTTTGAGAAAAGTCGTAAGTTCCTTCGGCAGCTAGAGATTTGCTTTGCAGAAAACCCCTCACACCACCAGAAGATTATCAAGGTCCTCCAGGGCTGTTCTGACTGCGTTCCTCATGAGATCACAGAGGTGTGTTTTCTTTTCCACTTTCTGTCAGTTGGGCCTCTGGCTCTTTTTTTCTCTGTCCCCTTAATCTGTTCCATACCCTTTGCTCTTGAATGTCCAGCTCCTGAAGAAGGAGTAAAGGACTTTTTAGGTTTACTCATAGCATAAAACAGCTAGGGACGGGTTCACCACTGCATCCTGAGCCCCATGACAGCCAACATGATGCGACATGATGGGAGGCAATGCTGAGGCCTGGCCTCTTCACTTTGTTTGGGAAGCAGTTTCATCACGAATCAGATCTGTTTGCACAACCCTGCCCCTATAGCTGGCAGACAGGAGAGTGTTGAGAATTCTCCATTATACAGAGCAGAATGAGGCTGTCAGTGTATGTGATTGCTTTGATTTCTGACCTCAGAAATCTCTGGAGATGTCATCTTTGTTTTTACCATTCTTCTTAGCTCAAAACACAGATGTGGCAGCTCCTCAAGGGTCACGATCACTTACAGGATGAATTCTCCATATTCTTTGACCACCTGCGTCCAGCAGCAAGCCGGCTAGGTGACTTTGAAGAGATAAATTGGACTGAGGAGAAAGAATATGAGGTACAGGCCCTGAGGCTACAGCAGGGTGTGAAGGGGGAAGGCCACTTGTGGGAGGGTATCAGCCTAGAGTCTGTGTTGAGTGGCACCAACTCCTTCCCAGTTTGATGGCTTTGAAGAAGTGGCACTCCCTGATGTGGAAGAGGAAGAAGAACCTCCCAAGATACCCACAGCCTCAAAGAGCAAGAGAAGAAAAGAGGTTGGGGTACAAAATCATGATAAGGTATGCCAGGCTGTTGAGGATGATTCACTTCTTACAAGCCTGAGTTTTTCCCTAGGTGTTTCTCTGTTTTAGTCCAGAGCTTCTGGTCAGTATCTCCTGGGTTTGGGAAAACAGTCTGGATGTCTTGATGGCTCTCGACACCACAAGCCCAGGAACATTATAGACACATTGAGTCCCAGGAGTCCCTAGCCTATTTTTCCCTGACTCAAGACTGGGTTTTTTTTGTGTGTGTGTGGTTGTTTGTTTGTTTTGTTCTAGGAATCGAACTCAGGACCTCATACTTGCCAGGCTGTTTTCTAGATTTTTTTTTTTTTCTTGTTTCAGAACTTTTGTTTGTTTATTTATTTTTATGGCCAGCTCAGCCTTCCCTGAGGGCAGGGCTGGCACAGCATATGGTGCCAGGGATTGAACCGCGGTCCCTACAGCCGCCTAAGCTTTCCTAAGCAGGCGCTTTAGACCACTGAGCCATCCTGCTGGGCCCCTGCCAGGCTGTTTTCTTAATCTTTTTTTTTTTTTTTGTGGGACTGGGGTTCAAACTTGCAACCTTGCACTTGCCAGGCAGGCACTTGTGCCACAGAGCTATCTCCCCAGCCCCTGTTTTCTTAATCTTGATCTTTTAACTTTTATTCATGAGAAAAAGTACTAAAGATTCCTGTATTCATGATGACAGCAGATAATACTTAGTCATGCTATCAAATGTCAGTATCACTTGGAACTCTCTTTCATTGCTTATTGACTCTCATGTCTCACAGTAAGCCTGTGAAGTGTTTTGTCTGTGTCAGGCTCTGGAGGTTGTTATGGGTATTTCTGGAGATAGGGTTTTGCTATGTAGTTCAGGCCGTCCTTCAACTCAAGGATATCCTCCTGCCTCAGCCTCCTGAGAGGTAGGATTATAGATATATGGCACTACATCTGGCTTGGAAAGATTATTGTGTGTATTTTATAGAAGTAGCTGAAGTGGGGCCTGGCAGATAGATCCATGGTACAAGTGCCTGCCTGGCAAGTGCAAGGTCGTGAGTTCAAACCCTAGTCCCACGAAAAATAAAAAGTAGTAGCTGACGTGCAGAGAGGCTGTGCCAGGGTCCAGTTTTACAATTGGCAGTGCCGTAAACCCAGGTAATGCAACCTGTAGAAGCTGCTCAAACTCACTGTTCTTCAAAAGCATTTTAATCCCATGTTTCTTTTCTGTATATCTTTCGCTTTCCTGTAGAGAAATGGCTTCATTCTAGAACAACCTCGGGCAGTTTATTTAACCTATTTTAATTTCTTCATTGTACTTGGAGTCATAGTTTATGTCTTGAGTCTGTGAAACAGTATCACTGAGTAAGCCTTCTGTGTGTACAGAGTCCTCTCTTGAAAGTTTTGGAGAAGAGAAAGTTAAGGCACCAGGGAGACAGAAACCTAGCAGCTGACAGAGTACATTGCTCTTCTTTGGACAGTAGTGACTTTGCTTCAGCCTCATAGACTTGGATCATCTGGGCATTGAGATAGGCTGATCTGGGCCATTTAGGTATTGTTTCTAGGATTCATAATAGGCTTAATGGACATTGGGTTGTTGGTTTCCCCCGGCAGTGGGATGTGAAGGTATTAAGAGAAGGGGAGAGCAGGGTGTGGTGGCGCACGCCTGTAATCCCAGCACTTGGGAGGCTGAGGCAGGAGTTCCAGACCAGCCTGGGCTACAAAAGTGAGCTCAAGGCCAGCCCGAACTGCATAGCGAGAACCTGTCTCAAAAAGACCAAAAAAAAAAAGAGAGAGAGAAAGGGAGGATTGTTGGGAGAGGCTTCTTTAGATGGCTTGGAAATTAGCTTCCTCTTTTGGTGCTAAAAATACTTGGCAACTAATCAAGGTTAGGTATCTTCTAGGAGACTGAGTGGCCAGATGGGGCCAAGGACTGTACCTGTTCCTGCCATGAAGGGGGTCCTGATTCCAAGCTGAAGAAGAATAAGCGGAGAAATTGTAACCACTGTAGTGGCAGCAAGGTGAGGAATGTGCCTAGGTGCCCAGGTGGTTCTTACCTTCTTGATTTTGTAGAAAGATTATAATATGTAGGTAGTACACTATGCACATAGGTGTACACATCAACAATTTTTTGTGTATAGGTTCCTCATTGTGTAATTTAGGCTGGCTTCCAACCCACTATATAGCCCAGAGTGGCTCATGGTGATCCTCCTGCCTCAGCCTCTTGATTCTGGGATCACAGGTGTGCACTGCCATAACATGTCTATGAAATTAATTAATTAATTTAGGAGATAGGGGCTATCTCCTCGGCCCCTGTGAATTTTAAAAAATATAAAACAGATTTTGCTTTGTTACAATCTTGGGCTAGTGATGTAGCTCAGCAGTACAGTGTCTGCTTTACACTCTTAAGGCCTTGAGTTTAACTGCCAGTAAACTGGGCATGGTGGCGCATGCCTGTAATCCCAGCACTTGGGAGGCTGAGGCAGGAGGATCGGTGTGAGTTCGAGACCAGCCTGGGCCACAAAAGTGAGCCCAAGGCCAGCCTGAACTGCATAGTGACACCTTGTCTCAAAAAGACAAAAAAAAAAAAAAAAAAAGCGAGAGAGAGAGAGAGAGAGAGAGAGAGAGAGAGAGAATCCCATGAGTAAAACTTTTGGAATTACAAGGGTGTTTTTTTTGTTGTTGTTTTTAAGTGAAATGTCAAAAAGATACTCTAAAGGTAACTCAGATTCTCTAAAATGTAGTTGTTTTGCAGCAGCAAAAATGCAGTTCTCATAGTAGTAGGGTCTTCTGCTCTGGGCCATTTAGAATTCTTGGATCCAGTAGAGAACATGGCCTCTGAGACATGGGCCAAGACGACCTTGACAGAGGACCCTCCCTACAGGTTTGTGATGGCAAACCCTACAAACACAAGGAGCCACAGGAGTCTGTGAACAGCAGCCCCCATGGAGGGACCAGTCCTGTGCGTGGTGCAAAGGAAGGAGGACAGGGCAAGGAGCTGGTGGAAGAAGAGGCCCCAGAAGAGCGTGAGAGCACAGAGGCTCTGCAGAGCAGGACTGGCAGGGCTACCCGGAAGGGGGAGGTGTCTGCTCCAGGTGAGTGGCTACCTTCTCTCTGAAGTGCTCAGCCTGGATTCCAGAGCAGCCTTTGAGGGATGGAGGAGGTATATCTTTGGCTGATGGGACAATGGAAACCTGTTATATTCAACCAGTGGTTTTTCTCCAGTGACTACCTATTTCATAGAATTAAGGGCAGCAGTTCTCAGTTCTAAGGTGCACCCTGATCCTGTTCACACCTTTATTTTCCTCCACAGGATCAACAGTGCAGAGCATGTTGCTCTCCTCTCAAGAAGTGCCTCTTACTGAACAGCTCCCTAAAGGCACACCACCTCCCAAACCAGAGCCTCTTCCGCACCCTCCAACTGCAGCTGTGCTACACATGAGAGGCCAGGCTGGGCCTGAGGCTCTGTCCACTGATACATCCCCTGGACATGAAAGGGGGGCTGGCCACAAGGCAGTGAGTGACTCAGAGGCCTCTTTGCTGGTCTGGGATGCCTTGCACCCTGAGACACTGCCTGGTACTGTGGAGCCCTCTGCTCCCTTCTCAAGTCCTGCATCCTTAAGGACCAGCATCGCTGAGGGAAGACATGTGACTGGCAAGCCAGATGTTCAAGACACCTGGCTTTCTTCAGGCAGCACAGGGGCAAGGAGAGCTAATCGGTTGCCCTCTGGCCATCAACCATCACTGGGAAGTGACACCTCAGAGATGGCTCCTGAAGTCCTCAGAGCGAGTCTGGCTAAGGATGGTGGAGTGCAGGTCAGGGGTCCAGAGGGGGAACAGCAGCCAAAGGCCACAGAAGCTACCGTGTGTGCAAACAATAGCAAGGTCAGCTCCACTGGGGAGAAGGTCGTCCTGTGGACCAGGTGGGTCAGGTTGCAGAAAGTGTGTAGAAAAGTGTGTGGTCACACCCGTGTGGCTCAGAAGGCCTAATCATGACATGTGGGTTACAGGGAAGCAGACCGTGTGATCCTCACTATGTGTCAGGAACAAGGAGCACAGCCACAGACCTTCAGCAGTATCTCTCAGCAGCTGGGAAACAAGACCCCCGCCGAGGTAAGTAGTGGGCAGGGAAGTATGCAATGCTGAGGATGCCTACATAGAGCCAAGGTAGCCTGGCACAAAGATAGCATGGCCAGTAAGAGACAGATAGGAGGTGCTAACAAGTTCAGGATACTGACTTGATGACGGGTGGAGTAGCTATAGGAGAGTATTAGTAAGGCTGGTGAGAAAGCAGACTTAAGTACCCCAGGGTTCAACCGCCAGATCATAGTACGACTAGTTCCGGACAGTCAACTAGCCTTTCTCCTGTTAGGTTTCTCACCGCTTCCGAGAACTCATGAAGCTCTTTCACACGGCCTGTGAGGCCAGCTCTGAAGATGAAGATGATGCTACCAGTACCAGCAACACAGACCAGCTGTCAGACCATGGGGACCTGCTGTCTGAGGAGGAGCTGGATGAGTGAGACTGGGCATGTGCATGGTATCTGCTTAGGACTAGCTCCATAGGCAGCCTTTACCCTGGGGACAGGGTTGCTGTCTCTCCCTTTCCAGTCCTCAAGCTCTGCACACAGGACTGTAGAGAAGAAATGAGGGCAAGACAACACTGACGATGAGGTGGGCAGGGCTCGGTATCCTGTGCCTCTCAGGGCAGACTTGTGAAGACCTTCCAGTCCACTGTGTACATAACAGTGAAGGAGTGGGGTTTCTCCCTCCTTTTTGTCAGATGGTACATATTTATTGTCCTGTGGTCCACACAGTGTCTCTAGTTGTAATAAAGGCCTGCACCATGTAGCCAGTCCTAAACACTGAGCTCCTCTGCCAGAGGACACAGCTCTGGAGCCAACAGTTTTTATTGCAAGTGAAGTCCCCACCCTGGGGGCTTCAGTCTGTGAGGCTGTCACTCTCCTGGTAGCACTGGGCCAGGCTGTGGAGCTCTTGTAACAGTTCTTCTACATCATCCTGTTCTACCCCAGCGTCCAGGAAGCTGGCCCAGCGCCGCAGGTCAAGTTGTGTGAGCTCCTTGGCCAAGCTTCTCAGGGTCTGGTGCAGCGATGAAGAGGAACGTAGGGCCCCACACACTGGGATGCTCTGCACAGCTGTGGAGAAGAGAGATGTGAGGTCAAGCAGATACTGGGCTTGACTGTGAAGTCCACTGGGTGAATCTGTGTAGTCCCTTTAGTGTACTCCAGAGGAAGGGCTCAGGAGTCATGGGATGAATAAAGGAATGTTTAACTGTGAACTCCTAACAGAAACACTTTTTTTTTTTTTTTCTAACAGAAGCACTTTTAATCCAGGAAGAGCCCATAAAACCCTTCCTCATGCTTGACATCTTGATTCTCTTCACTTTGTACATACCTGTATCCCTGAGAGGACAGCCAGGGATCACACCCTGCTGGCAGAAACTTGAGAAGTAGGGGTAAGGAGGAACTACTTTACAGGGTGCCAGCAGCAGATGAGAAGAACTGTGGGGTCAAGAATAGCAGTTAAGGAAGACAGCAAGGGAGCTTGGGGTCTGGGAGAAAGGTGGGAGCAGGTGTGGTACTGACCTTAGTACTCTAGGCTGCTGCTCTTGTAAATACTGGGCCAAGACTTCTTCGCCAGTGGGGCACGCATGAAGAGGGGAGGGCAGAGGCATCCCTTGAGGGAGCTGACTGTAGAACAAAGCCAAAACCAGCTTTACTCTGTGTAGTCTGAGTAAGAGCTAAGAATTATTTCCCCCCTGTCTTTTTTTCAGACGGGAGATTTGCTATATAGTTCAGGCTGGCCTTGAACTTAGTGATCCTTCTGCCTCAAGTCTCCTGAGTGCTGGTATTACAGGGCTTGGCCTCTATACCAGTTGAATTCTTAAATTCTTGTAAGAGCCACCTACCCAAATTCTTTTGTTTAAGTGAGGGTAGTATTGGTAAAAAGGTCAGTATCTCCTTGGAAAGCCTTAAGAAGGAGAAAAAAGGACAAGGAGCAACAATTCTTACCTGGTGTGACTTGCTTTGTCTACACCTCTCAGCACCACTGACTGGGCGAAGCAGCGTGTTCCAGAAGAGTCCCCACACGCAGACAGTGGGGTCCATGGGGTACTTCCAAGCTGTACCAGGGTATCAGGAAGGGATTGGCCTGGAACCCAGGGGAAGGGGATGATTGCTTCAGCTGTCACCACCTAAAAGATCACACAATCAGGTTACAAAGCTTTTCCTCAAGGCTGATCTCACCCCTCCGGAAGCCTCATACCTTCTTCCCAGAGAAGTTCAGCATATCTGCTAGCCGAACCATGGAAACTGGAGAGGAATGGAGACGGTAAGGAACAGTGACTGTGTCCAGGGCTGTGGCCAAGATGGCACTGCAGTGGAAGGGCAGGGCAGCCTGTAAAGAGGATATGAGTACATTCAGGCTTTCATGTCTAAAAAACAATGTGTGGAGGTAGAACAGTAATGGCAGGCCTGAAAGGTAAAGTGAGGGCATGTTTGGCCAGAGGTTAGACTGGCATAAGACAGTGCGGTCCTGGAGGCCGTATCATAGTTGAGTTCAAATGAAGGGGCTTTAAGAACCAATTAGGTGGGCTACAAAAGTGAGCTCAAGGCTAGCCTGAACAGCATAGTAAGACCCTGTTTCAAAAAAAGGCCAAAAAAAAAAAAAATCAATTAGGTTCTGGCAAATGCAAGGGCCTGAGTTCAATCCCCAACTTTGCAAAAAAAAAAAAAAACAAAACTAGGTTCACCAACCAGTTGGGGGAGGTGTGCTCTGTGGCCAGCTGCAATCAAAGTACTGAGCCTTACGTCATAGTCCAGGTAAGGGAAGTTCACAGGTGGTTGAGGTCGCAGACCCAGACTTCCACTCAGGGATAAGGGGCAGACAAAAGAGCTGAATGCTGTCAGGTGCACCAGACCAAATGCTGTGTTTAACAGGCGATAGATGTTCTTCTGTGGTTCCTGGCAAAAGGATTTTTGTATCAAGCAATCTTTCTCATAATATTCTCATTTCTCCTCTCCATTCTGAATTCTTTTGCCTCTGAGTTCTACTTACCCCAAGGTTATGGAGGCCTGGCAACAGGCCCCATGTTATGACTCCCCGTCCTGAATACTCGTCTTGTAGCAGCTCAGCAGCTTTGCTGCCTACTCCAGAGAAGCCATCATGCAGGTCACACAGGATCTGGAAACCCTGAAGGGGGAAGGCTAATCAATAGGAGGGAGGGATCAGGCATGATATCACATGCCTGTCATCCTAGCACTTGGGAGGCTGAAACCCTATTTAAACTTTATTTATGTTGTGGCTGGCTCAGCCTGCCTTGGGGGTGGAGGTGGAGCTGGCATAGGATGTGGTGTCGGGAGTTGAACCCAGGTCTCTGTGGTTGCCTTGCCTAAGTAGGTGCTTTAGACTGCTGAGCTATCTCTCTAGCCCCTGAAACCCTATTTAAAAAGATCAAAAAAAAAAAAAAAAAGGAATGAGCATTCTGCCCCATGGACATTTTGCTATACAGCTACCTGCAAGTAGTCACATTCTTCCACATAGAAGTGCAGCCTGTCCTCTAGCTCCTCCAGGTACCTGGGTTCCTTCAGAATGTTCTCTCCTTGACCAAAAGCCTCCAGCCGACCTGTCTCCCTGCCACAGAAAAAGATAGTCCAAGATAGGCCTTTCAACTCCACCCCACCCCAACTTCTCCATCTCTTGGGAGAAGATGTGGTAAGACCAATGTGTAGGGCCCTCAACTCAGCCACCCAGCCTCAGGTCTCCATACCCATCATGGTTGTATTTCTGAATCAGACAGATGCTCCGGGGATGGAGATGAACTCTGAGGAAGTCCGACCAGACTTTGATACTGCCCACTGTGGGGAATAGTGGCTTTGGCTTTGAAACACTGGTGACCAGTAAGGGACCTGAATATAAAACAGAAGGGGGCTGGCAAGTATCTCAGCAAACTGAAGCACCTGCTTAGGCAAGCTTAGGCAAGCTTAGGGAGGACCACGGTTTGATCCCCAGCACTGCATGCTGCATCCTGAAGGCGGGGCTGAGCAGCGCCCCCCCCCGCCCCCCCCAAAAAAAGCAGAAAGCATGCACCTTTGTCCTACCCAGGCTCCCCATCCATAGTCCTAGGTCTCTAGGTTGGAGAAGTCTCACCTTTACCATTAGGGATTGATTTGACCCTCCAGACACCATCACTAAGCACCCCCTGCAATGAGTGAAACAATTTTAGTTTCAGGCCATACTTTGCAAACTGCTGCCTCTTCTTCCTTTTTTTCCCCTCTCTGAGACAGGGTATTGTTACATAATTCAGGCTAGCCCTAAACTCATGGTGATCCTCCTGCCACAGCCCTTCAAGTGCTAGAGTTATAGGATAGTGCTACCACACATAGCTGCAGCCTCCTTTCTGTTTAGGTCATTACCAACCTTGGGAAAGAAGTGCTCTTTCCCAAAATTTAAGTTTATCTTCATTTGCCCCAGTAGAGACAACCTGAGTTTAGCCAGTGTTAAAGGGCTTAGGGCAGAGGCCCTCACCTCTGTACTCTGAAAGTCCTGGAGATAAGGATTCTTTGGGTAGACTTCTTCCTCTTTGTGTGTGGTGAGCTTGCCCTGCCTGAAAAAGATCAGTGAAAGAAACATACCTGGCTTTCTGTCCTCCACCCACCCCATACATCAAATACACACCATGCTATCGCAGCATCCAACAGTCTGTCCCGGTAGAGTTCTCCTTCCTCTTTTAGGGAGCTCAGACTGCCTGTAAAGGAATAATGGAGAATGCAGGGTCACAGCCTAAGGCATTCTCTACCATGTTTGGGCTAGTCTTCCTCTAATGCACCTAACAGCTTGAAGTCATAGTCCCTCAAGCAGCTGGCACTGCCAAGCTTTCTTAGGGGGCAGTGTTTAGAAGAATATAATTTTATCCTTGCTACCAGAGCTCCGTCACTCTGATAGGTCATTGCGGGCATGGCAATTCTTATTCTATCTCCCTGTCTCTACCTACTCCAGAGATTTATTTATTTATTTTTTTAATGTATTTAGCTCTGGGTCTACCGGGTCTCACTACATAGATCGGTAGTTATCCTCCTGTTATCAGCCTCCCAAATGCTGGGATTGCAGGCCTGCACCACCTTGCCCTGTCTCAATTGCCTTCTCAGCGCGCCCCGGGGCCGGCACAGCAAGACGGGGATCAAACCCCGGCCGCTGACGGGCCCTCTGGGACGGTTCTTGATCAGAAAGGTCTAGCTCCCGCACCTCTCCCGAGTTAGCATTCCTCTCTTCATCACTCCGACCAGTACGATTTAAAGCTCTTGAGGCAAAAAGGATGCTACAGACTTATATGCTCACCCTTCAGGTCCATGAGGATAAGTCGAGGCGTGTAGGTTTCCTGGCCATGCAGCGTCCGGCCCCTTCGGTACAGGACGTCGGGGCACAACTCTCCGGACGACGGTTCCGTGGCATCGGTGGCCCTGCCCAACGCAGCATCCTGGGAAACAGGATGAAACTGGACTCAGCAGTTTTCCCAGCAAACAAGGGAAACTAGACTTTGGCGACGACGGGACTGAAGATTCCGAACGATTCCGTTGGGACAGTTACTGGGAGCCCTCACCTGCTGATTCCACCAGTGGGCTCCCACGAAACCCGCAAAGTGCCCCAACTGCAGCGTGAGCACCTCCCGAGCCCCGCCCGCCATGCCGCACAGCCCACTCGGCAGAGCTGGCCCCACACGTCCGCTCGTCGCTCCTAGCTAATTTGTTCGCTAGGCTTGTGGGCGGGCCGCGTTCTCTGTACCCTATTGGTCCACAGACACATCCTTTCCCATTGGGTAAACGGTTCGTAGGCCCGTCCCGCTCTGTTTCTTCCTCGCGAGAGGAGGCGCTTTGCAAGCCGTGGCGGAAGTCGTGCGAGCTGCCCTTGTCTGGGGTGTAGCTTCGTTGCGGAGGTCATCTTGCGGTCTCACGTGGCGGTAGTTCTGGACCTTTCGTCAGCGCAGGCTTTTTTTTTTTTTTTTTTGTCTTTTTGAGACAGAGTCTCGTTATGCAGTTCAGGCTGGTCTTGAGCTCACTTTTGTAGCCCAGGCTGGTCTCGAACTCACACCAATCCTCCTGCCTCAGCCTCTCGAGTGCTGGGATTACAGGCGTGCGCCACCACACCCGGCTGGCGCAGGCTTTTCTGAGTAACACTACTGCCAGCGAACCACACAAAGAGAAAAAGCAGTGCCGGGGAGATAGCTCAGTGACTTAAGCGCCGCCTGAGTTTGATCCCTGGTACCAAAAAAAAAAAAAAAAAAAAAAGTCAGCTTCCGAGCTGGAGATGCAGTTCAGGGTGGAAGCCTTGGATTCAATCCCCAATACCGAAAAAGAGAAGATCCCGTAAAGCTTCCCACGTACCCCCTCTCCAGGGCACAGTCATCGTGACCTTCAGCCCTGTGGTCTGGCCTATCATCTGTAGGTGTCTGTCAGACATCAGCCGGTGAGTGGGGACACATGCCTTTATGGGGTGTGATACTGCTCTCTGGAGTATACTCTTTCGTTCTCATCGTCCCACAACAGTCCACTTCACTATATTTCGAGTGACGTGTTCTACAGAACTGCTGATTTTGCTGTTAAATAGCCTTTGAGATGTTTGCCCCCGTGCTATGCACATAATTCTAGGAGGGTCCCCCCCTACACACACTATGTAGTTCAGCTTGACCCTGAGCTCATTATGTAGCCCATGCTGGCTTGGATTTACAGTGATCCTCCTGCCTCAGTCTCTCCAGTGCTGTCATTAAGGGAGTGGCCATCACACCTGTTAAGAGCCGTAATACTGGGGCTAGGGAGATAGCTCCGTGGCATGAGTTCCTGCCTGGCAAGTGCGAGGTTGTGAGTTCAAACTCCAGTCCCAGAAAAAAAAGCTGTAGTCCTAAGGTTGGGTGTGCTTGAATTTGATTTAAAAATGGGATGTTTTCTAAACTGTCTTTACCAGTTTATGTTGTTACCAACAGTACATCACTTGAATTTCCATAAATGGCACGTTTGAAAGCTTTAAATCACTTTTACTTTTCTTGACTGTTAGTGAGGTTGAGAGCACCATTTATTAGTCGTCTGGTCACCTTTTCCCACAATTGCTTGCTTATTCCCGCCTCTTGTTCAGATTTCTTTTGGGTTGATTGTTGGGTTTTTTTGTTTATTTATGTATTTATTTCTTTTTTTAAAAAAGAATTATTTAGGCCCGGCGAGATGGCTCAGTGGTCTAAAGCGCCTGCTTGGGAAAGCTTGGGCGGCTTCAGGGACCGCGGTTCGATCCCCGGCACCACATGCTGTGCCAGCCCTGCCCTCGGGGTGGGCTGAGCCGGGCATAAAAATGAGTGAATAAACAAACAAAGATTCTGAAACAAGAAAATAAATAAATAAATAAAAATTTAAAAAACGACTAAAAAAAAATTAAAAAAAAAAGAATTATTTATTTATTATTTTTATTCTTGTTTCAGAACCTTTGTTTGTTTATTCACTCTTTTTTTTTTTTTTTTTTTTTTTTG
>PVJA010029650.1:0-26467 GCA_004027025.1 Myocastor coypus
ATGTGTTATTCATTTTAAGTTTTGCTTTATCTGTCTATTGTTAAATCTGAGAAAGCTAGAATCCATGGAATCTAGCCGTGTGACCTTACAAATATTCTGTAATGATCTTTTCTGTCTGTAATAAAGGCATTTACAACTCTTTATATCTGTCTCTTTTGAAAATAACTAATTGAATTAAAACTACTTTCTAGTTTGTCAACAAGTAAATATACAGTAAAAAACGATTGTCATTGTAGTTATCAGCAAGCTCTAACATAAAAAAGGAAGGAAATAATATACGTTGATGTCTGGTTGACGGTTATGGTTTGGGAGAATCTCAAATTCACGTTCTTACAGGAAGTGACCAGCAATACACTACGTGTGCAGTGGAAAGATAAAAGGTTATTGTAACCCATGAGGTCTTCTGCTGAAGATGATGTGCTCCAGGGTAACTGACCTTTCACTTTTACTTGGGTAATGGCTATAAGAAAGTGGCGCAAAGGCCATTAATTTTGTACTTCTGGTTTACAGTCATACCTCAAAATGGGTTTAGTTAGTAAATACATTGCTCTGAAAACATTGGTGACCCTAAACAAGATGAACCAACAACAGCATTAGAACTTCCAGTTTCCTGATAACTGACACTTATTTTTTAATCATTCTGATAATTTACAAAGTACTTGCTTTTTATATTCCCTCTACAGTAGCACTTGTCCACACTGTAACAGTATAATTTATGACAAACATTGGAGTGTGAATGCCAATAAGCCACAAAAGACATACATAAATGCAAGACTTAAGACTTCACTGGGCCTGCACATAAGTGCTCCTTTTATGATTTGCAAAGATTTTTTTTAATGAACCAGTGTATTGAATAGGCTAGAAAAGACTTGAAATATTTTAAGTTAGAACACAATGAAATGTAGATGGTGTTTTTAGCAGCCATTATCTTTCTGATCCTTGACATCATAATGAGGCAACGGTTTTCTAAGCATTGCATCTTTAACGTAAATTA
Organism: Myocastor coypus; assembly: GCA_004027025.1. Lineage (NCBI taxonomy): Eukaryota > Metazoa > Chordata > Mammalia > Rodentia > Myocastoridae > Myocastor > Myocastor coypus. The sequence continues at coordinate 995 of PVJA010029650.1, forward strand.
TTACTTGACTATTGTATATCTTAACATCATCCCACTGATTTACTTTTTTTTTTTTTTTTTTGGTCTTTTTGAGACAGGGTCTCACTATGCAGCTCAGGCTGTCCTTGAGCTCAGTTTTGTAGCCCAGGCTGGTCTCGAACTCGCACCGATCCTCCTGCCTCAGCCTCCCGAGTGCTGGGATTACAGGCGTGTGCCACCACGCCCGGCTTGATTTACTTTTTCTCATTTCAATAAATTTATTTCATTATAGTATTATTCAAGGTACTGAAAGCATCGCTTTATAGTCTTAGTGAGGTTAAAAATTCTTTGGAAAATGTGTTAATTTGATTAGAGGGCTAATTTGTCAATGTTTAAGGTTGTTATAACATTAATCTTTTCCTTAAATAAATTATGTAAGAATTGACAACAATTATTATTAGAGGAATTATAGCCATACATAAAATCTTAAATGTGCTATTTAATTTTGAATAAAATTAGTTTAATCACCAATTATAGTAAATGATGAAAGCAATTACAAATGAATTAGATGTGGTATTTGACCTAGTGAAATACTGAGTCTATATTTTTGTATTTAAAATATAATTTGTGTAAATATTTCAGACTTTATTAACTCTAATATATTCACTTATGTCTATATGTTGTGACAGCGTCATTTAATTGTTCCTCTTACTTGAAAATAAGAAATATGTTAATTTAAATTGATATTAATTAATTCTTAAGTATTTTGGGTTTGTGTATGTAATACATTTATAAATTCTGTCTGTATAAATTATTTGTTATGGTGTCATTCAAAAATGTTGATACACATAAAACTTCTGTAATTTTACTTTATTTTTAATCATTATATTAAACTGAAAAGATGTTCTTAATCCCAGAATGTAATAGTTTCAAAAAGAACATTTAAATCATAAGCTTAAAATGTTTATTCAATTAGAGAACTCCTGCATATGCTCAATTTCTTTCACAGTGATTTTTTTTATTACTCCCAAATTAGGAGAACAACAGAAACAATGCCGCTTCCAACTGACAAATGTAATGCATTCCTAGAAATGTAAAACTAGAGTTAGTTTTTGAAATGCTACTCTTTGCAGTGAATATGTGACAGAATTAACATCACCTCTGTTGTAATCAAAGATTTGTGGGTACCAATCCACAAAACACATTTGCAGAGAACAAAAATGATGAACATCTGGCAAGCAAGGTGGGGTACACCTGTAGTCACAGTACTTGCGAGGCTGAGTCAGGAGGATCACTGTTGTGCTAAGCCAGGCTGGATGACATAAGCAAGTTCAAAGATGGCCTGCACTACATAGTGAAACACTGTGTCAAAAGAAAAAAAAAAAATCGGAAGATTGATGAAAATCTTTTAGATTTTTCAGGCAAGTTATTGCCAATACAAGTCAACTGTAGCAATTCTATATGCAAATTTCCTCAAGGATAATTTGTATGTATATATATTTATTACTATTGCTTCTTCTCACACTTTCTTTTTCCTATGTGTTTCTGATCTAGAGTTCCTTATTCTTCAATGTGTCTTCAACTTGAAACATCTGGTTAGCTGTACTCACATTTAAGGTAAAGCTTATGTGTTTACTGGTTAGTTGTGCTCTCATTTAAGGTCAAGCTTATGTGTTTATTGGTCAATTCAGATTAACTTGCTTTCCCAACCCACTCTAGCATGATGAATCTATTACCCACCCCTGCCCAACTTTTGTGTGATCCAGCTGGAGCACTGCCTTTTCTGTGCTATACCTGCTCCTGAATTATGAATTCCCCATGTACATATCCAATGTGGGTCAACAGCATGGTCTTTCCAATCTGAACAGAAGAAGGAAATCTAATCAAATACTGTACTAAGATGGTTTCTTAAAAACTTCAAATGACAACGACAAGGTGACCACCTATTTCAGTAACAAACTGCATAGCAATCATGGCTGCGCAGTGATTGACGCCTTTCTTCACCCAAGAGACAGAAGACATAATATAAGTCCCTGTGAACTGAATCTAGAGATTCCTGTATGTATCTAAGAACTTTTAAAGTTTGCAAATTCAGCAAGAGATATATTTTTTTTAAAAAAAGTGCTCTCTAGCCAGGCCTAATGGCACATACTAATACTTTACAGCCTGAGGCAGGAGGATCACCCTGAGTTCAAGGTCACCATGAACTATCTAGGGAACTTAGGGCTGCCTGAACTACATAGCTGCATAGTGTAACCTCATCTAAAGAAAAGAAAAACTAACATAATAAGAGTAATTGTAATAATGGGGTCAGGGCCCAGAAGACTCAAGGGAGGAGAAAATGGGTGGATAGAGGTGGGAATTAGAAGATGTAATAAACCACTGCAAAAACTACAAATGCCACATAGTGGATATATTAGAGGGAGAAGACAAAGGGAAAGAAAGTAATATATTACTAAAGCAATAAGGATTTCAAATTTCCCCCAAATTAATGTAAGGCAGGTTTAAGAAGTTCAAAGATCATCAGGAAGCATAAGTGCTAATATATATATATATATATATATATATATATATATATATATATATCCAAAACAAGCATAAAGCAGAATAATACTAGTCTATATAGAGATGCTGTTTTCAAACTAGAAAATATCAATATAAGTAGAAAATTTGAAAAGAATTCAGAGAGAGAAAGTAACCTTTTACTTATGGAAGAATAAATATAAGCATATCAGACTTTTCAAAAGCCATCCTAGCAGCAAGAGAGTTTAGGGAAATATTTATAGTAAAAAAAAGAAGAAAAGAAAGAAAAGAATTCACTAGCTTAGAGCCCTGTGTCTTATAAAATTAATTTTTAAAAGAGAAGGACAAGTCTTTACCTTAGACAAAAAATGCAAATAGATATTGATAGTAAACTTGTCAACAATGTTAAAAATAAGTTCTATAAAAATACATGAGTTAGAGAAAAATCTCAGTTCAGTATAAGCATAAGTAAATGTAATTTAAAAAATATTTATTGATTTATGTTATGGCCAACCCAGCCTGGCCTGGGGGTAGGGCTGGTGGAGCATGTGGTGCTGGGGTTCAGACCACCATCCCTGAGATTGCCTAAGCTTGCCTAAATAGGCACTTTAGAGCACTGAGCTATCTTGCTGGCTCCAGTAAATGTAAAATCTTTAATATTTAAATTCTTCATTTATCTAATGCAAGTTTTTTAAATAATAAATTTGATATATTTATTATGCAGCCATAATGCATTATATTATGTGTGTTTATGCTTCTACTATATATTAAATTATGTATTTTCTTCTATAACTGACAACAGTGTTGCAAGTGACATGTGGAAAGATTTAGCAACATTTTGTTACTATAGGGTACATACAGTATAACAGACGCAGTCCATTATAATTTCCAAGTGCTCTTGAATTAGTTGTAATTGCATTAAAAACTTTGTAGCAAGTACTATAGCAAAATGTTATAAGAAAAGCCCCAAAAGAGGAAGGAAAGTAGAATCTTATAAACTGGTTATTTACAATCATGGAAGATGTAATTAAGAGAAAAAACAAAGGAAGCCAATTGATAGTGGTAAAAATAATATAGCAGATATGAATCCAGCAATTACTTTACAAATCAATTGGCTCAAATCAGGAAACATAGGTTGTTAGAGCTAATAACATCCATAAGAACAAGACCCAAGCATATGCTGTCCACAAGTAAATCATTTTAAAATAAAGTCATATATAAATCAAGTCAATAGACAAAGATAAGTATTCCTAATTAAAAGCCAGAATAGGTTTGTTATTTTAGACAGAGCAAACTGTATAGCAGGGGAAAGGTATCAGGGATAAACAAGAGTACTACGTAATAGCAAGAGAATAGATTTCAGAAGTCCAAAGAGTCCTTAAAGTATGTGGACTGAACAACAGAATGACACGCTATGTACGTGGTAAAAAAAAAAAAAAAAGCTGAAAGGTAAAATATGGAAATCCACTCTTATGGTTGAATATTTAATCACCCCACTACTAGATGTGGGAAGATGATACTGGCATAAAAATCAGGAAGTATACACTTGTGCTCAATGATATTATAAACTGTATGTAAATATATACATAGACTGTCTCACCCAATGAGCATGCTATTCATTTCTTTAAAATGTTACATGGAATGTTCACCAAGGTAGACCACATTGAGGACCCTGAAACACACCTCACCATATTTAAAAGAGAAGAAAATATACAAGATGTAACTAAACATGTGACTTCTATATCTGACAAGGTCTGTCAAATCTCCTCCAGATTTACCTTGAAACTATGTACAACATTTTATAGAACTTTTGTCAGTGTCAGCCATCCGGATGAGTTACACTTTAACTTGGCTTTAATTGTTCAGCAGAAAAATTTAACCATGAGTCATAAAAAGTAAAGCCATATTAGTTTACTGACCTGTAAAAGGCTAAAGTCAACAGCGGCCAACATTGTCAGTTCTGCTGATAACTATTAGTTTATACTATTATGAAATAGTGGACTATGTATACAACTACTTTCTCTTAGCTCAATGAAAAGAAATACTTATACCAATAGTGTTTAGAAAAGTTGTCGTGTCTGCATCTTGTACTCTGGACAACTACTATGGAGACAACAACAATATGTATTACATTAATTATTGTGGCTGTCCCACTGGTGTATTTTGAAAACGTTTTGTTACTTATTATTAAATGTAATAAAATAAAAAAAATTGTAGTTGCAAAAAAAGAAAGTATACAAAGTGTTCTCTACGATCACAAGTTATCAAACCACAGATCAGTAACAGAAAGATGACTGGCAAATCACCAGACAAATAAGATGAAACAAAGCATTTCCAAATAATGGACAAGCCAATGAGGAGATCTCAGAAGAAAACTGAAAGTCGTTTGAATTGTGAAAGTGGAAGAAATATAAGAATTTGTAGAGTATAGAAAAGAGAAATAGTATGAATTAATGAAATTGAAATCACGAAAATTGTAACTAGTCAGTAAGAACAGAAGTTGTTTTTAATGAAAAGACAAGTTTATAGGCTTCCATACAAGTTAACTACAAGAAAAGGTGAAATTAGCCAACAAACATTATTGAAACCAGGGATACTGGGAAAATTACTGCGTATTTCAAGTACATTAACGTCATAAGAAGGAAAAGATATTAGGGACTTTATGCCCTTAAGTTATTTACATACATAGAATGTGTGAAATAGTCAAAAGCTATAACAGTTCAAAACAAATGTAAGACTAGACAGTCCGAGTAGGTATGGCTTTGTTGAAAAAAGAAATTGAATCAATAATCATTGACAGAATCAATGCTTAAGACAGAAATCACTTGGCCAAGATGGATTAACTGCTTAATTCTACTAAACATTCAAGAAGAAATCTTAAAAGTACACTATCATCTCTTCTAGATGAAAGGAGCAAGTAGGAATATAGCCTCACAGATTCTATGTGGCAGCACCATCCTATATAAAAATCAATCAGAGCAAGTGCAGCCAAACCATTATAGTTGTGACCATATACGTAAACATCCTGGACAAATGTCAATAATTCAAATCAGCCAAAATATAAAACACATGTGCATTATGATAAAATGGAGTTTGCTTATCCCACATATGCAAGGCAGTTCTGAATATAATTATCCTCTGATATAACACGTTACACCAATAAAGAACAATCATATAAAAATTGGAAAATTTAATTGAAATCATTTTGACTGTTATAGTACTTACATTTTAAATTTCTAGCAAATGTGTACATGTGATAAAAAATCCAATTTCTCACATTGGTATACTGAGTGGAATGGGTATGAGACTCAAATGTCAATGCAATAGTGAGCTTCTGAAGAGCCAGTCTGATAACTCAGGAGACTAAAGCACCTGCTTAGGCAGAGTGCAGCAGCAGGGATTTGATTCCCAGAGTGCAATGAGACTGTGATGGAGACTGTGATGGAGTCTCTTCTATTTTTTATCAGTGTCTTCTTTAGAAGTACTTAATAATTCTTTCATTATAGTTATCATTTCATTTTCCACTTCAGAGACGATTTCTTATCTGATTTCTTCTATATCATTCTGCAGTTGTTCTACTACTTCAGATGCTATTAATTCAGAGATTTCAAGTGTGTGATTTTTACTTTATTCTGTGCTATTGTCTCCTACATTTGTTCTAGGTTGGCTTTGGGCTTGAAAATGCATTTTTCTCCTTCTCTTTGTCTGTTTGTATAGCACTGCCCTCTGACTTTTGGTGTGGAGCTTTAGTGAAGTTATTACCTTGACACCTACTCAACTTCTTACCCATGAGAAATTAGTGGCTAAGGCAGTTACAAATTTGCATCTAAAGAGGTGCAATTAGGAACACTAATAATGGTTGGTGATATTCAGTGGCTGACAAACTTTTTTAACTAGTGGGTTTATATTTTGACCATAATAGCAAACATTATGTCTGTGTAGATTAGCAGATATTAAATTGGGAAATTATACTTAAATTAGTTCCCCTAAGTTCTGTCTGATTACCTCCCCTTGATGTTTATGAGGTCTTCCAGGCAGACTAACACTGTTTATCTTTCTCTGCTCTCTCGATCAATAGAGAAAGAGAGGTAATGCTCTCATAGATCTGGGTCTAACAAAGTGTGCCAGCTCACCAGGTCCAGATCTACAAAGTTTTAGTTCATCCAGATGTTCTTGTCTTGGTTCCGGCTGCTGTGTTCAGCTTCTTCGTGCTGCAGCCCATGAAAGTGAACCCACTGTGCCCTTCTAGCAAGATGCTCAGCTCCAGTATTGGCTTGGTGGTTTTGGCCCCTAACCTGTCTGCAGGAAGTTCTGTCACAGAGTTCCACACCAGGCCTATATAATAGAGGTGGTTTCTGCGAGTGTGCAGATGGTCCCACATACACACTGGGCCTGGATGCTTGCTGGAAAGGGATCCAGGGAGTTGGTAGCAGGCAGAAGGTCCCACACACATGCTGGACCTGGGCTCTTGCTGGAAAGGGATCAATTGAGTGTTCACAAGATCTCTCACACATGCCAGGCCTGAGCCATGGCTGTAAGGGTCCTTGGAAATTGACCGAATTGATGGCTTTGATGACCTGATAACAATATAAGTCAGTGTTTAAATAGACAGTATCATGATCTAGATTTCCTAATCATACAGAGTCCATCAAAATGTCCCATACATATATCAGGCAATGTATAATAGTATGATGTTTATTCAACAAATGATATTGTACTCATTACAGAAAACCACTACAATGACAGCCCTTAGGAGAAATTGAAAATATATACGCAGCAATTTTTATAACCAAGGTTCCCCAAATAGCAGTTTGAAGTACTAATAAATGTCTGGGGGCTCATGGCCACTGATTTGAACACCTCTTCCAGATTTAGAGGACAAATGTAATTGTACTAATCTCATCATGTCTCAAACTTAGTATTACTGTATTTATGTAAGTTCTCTCTTTTACTGTAGTGTATACATTTTCCCAAAGATTCTGCATGCTCTCACTCATTTGCTTCAGTGTTTAAATACACAAGATCAGGATCTGTACTTTCTAAATACATATGCCCTCATTCATCCACTTCCTTAAATCCACTATGCTAGATAGCCCTAGAACTTGTCTACACATTTTTCTTATTGCAAATTTAAGTTATGATAACAGTAATAATAACAAACCTGTAATATCTATATGAGTTAAAATAAATGAACATAATTAGGATATTATGTGATTTATGTTAAACAAAACAACCTAAAATAGTCTTTGTCTTCCTTGTGTTATATTTCCTAGATTTAAGTAGGGAGTTTTTCTGTATTGCTTAAAAACATTAGGGTTTTGCTTGCTTGTTTTCCCTTTTTCCTTGATTAAATGATCTCTAGAACATGGGTAATGCATTATTTTTATGTCAAATAGTTCTATTTGGCAATGCATTATAATTTCTGAACAATAGAAATAAAAGATATACCATAGGTGGTAATCATGAATACAACATACCATGATTGCTTCTAACTTACCTGTTATAGGAAAATAACTCTAATAAGAACAAATCTTAAAATCAAATCTAGGAGGTGACAAATTTTTTTTTCTCTGAAAATTTTTGAGTTGTCTGACATTTCTAAGTGAAATGCAAGAAATAATTTGTAGTAGCGTTAAAAGTAGAAACGACAATGTTCATAGGAGTGGGTTTCTCATGACAGTATAGGGAATTAAGAATAAGAAAAGTATGATTTGTCCTCAGAAATATAGCACCATGTTGTACATTTACAGTATCCAGTGAATATGAAAAATTAATCGAAATGTTTTCATTCTAAAAACCCAGAGCATCATAAGTAACCGCATGTATGTCAATTGATACCATGTCAATTACAAAATTGTGTGTCTCCATGACTTAAATGTGCTTCTTGTAGACCTAAATAATGACAACGGTAAATGAAAATTACAACAAAAGGTAATCATTCACTTTCATTCTAGGAATTGTGCGAGGTCTATACATACTTATCATACTAGATAATTTTCATTAATCTTATTCAGTGGTTATTGTATTTCATTAGATATTTGAAGACAAACCACAAACAAAATGTGCTGAAAGATTTCAGAAAAGAAGTCCAATGTTTGTAGAGCAATTGGGTAAAAGGATTTTTACTTTTACTACAATTGGCATGGAAAGATACTGGAATAATGAATTTTAAGGAGATACTTGATATGGCATGTGTGGGAATAGTGATATTATGAAAGATTATACCACTATAATAACATAATAATTGAAACATATATTTGACAAAATATTGAAAGATTTTTAAGAGTGGAAATAAGGCAAAAAGAAAGGCAGACCTCTTACAACCATTTATAATACTAGGAGTATCAGCTGCAGTAAAAATGTGAAAAATGATAACAATATTACATTTTAGAAAAGGATAGCTGTCATTCTGTACAGAAGATATAACTTTTACTTTGAAAATCTAAATAAGTACAGAATTAAACAAACCATTTTACAAGCCTGGTAGATACAATGTAAAGATATGAGAATAAACTGCTCAGAAAAAAATCTAGGACCAATTTTTTGTGTTTGTTTTCATAACTTACTTTGTTTATTTCTTTATTTTTATTACGTTTAATAAGAAATTAGAATGTGACAGTTTCAAAACACGCTAGTAGTACATTCCCAATAATTGATACAATGCATATAGTTGTCCTCCTAGTAGTTATCCAGAGCACAGGGAGTAGATTTGATACATTTTCTAATGGTTATTCGTACAAAAGATTTCTTCTCTTTGATCTAAGAGAAGGTAGTTGTATACAAAGTCAAAAGTTCCGTAATTGCAGTGGGTTACTGGTGAAACTGGCAATGTTGGGAGCTGTTGATTTAAGCCTTTCAAAGCTCAGCATGCTAAACTACCTTTATGTTTTATGTGTCATGTTTAAATTTTTCTGCTGGGTGGTTAAGGGCAAGTTAAAGCAAGACCTATAGAACAAAACATGTAGTTTTGTATCCCTCAAGGTCAGTCAAATCTCCTCAGGATTTACTTTGAAACCATGTACAGTGCTTTGTAGAACTGTTGTCAGTGTCAGCTGTCTGGATGAGTCACGGCCCTTGCTTGACCAGTTTGCTCTCTGTGAAAGCCTTCAAGAATGTTTTCTTTCTAGGTGACTCTCCTTAGGCACACTATATACCTTCAATCCCTTTCCTGTGTGGTCCTTTAATCTCTTTGAACAGAAAATTTGGGAAACCACTGAGTTTTAGGATGTTACAGCACAGGTTCTGTTCTGTCCTGAGTCCTTATTGATCTTGAAGGGCTAGGATAAAAATATTGGCTATCCTTGTAGCTCTTCTTTTGCTGTAATTTTTGGTGTGTAAGCTTCTATTCTTAGCCCTCCAGAAGAAAAGCTTAGTGATATTATTCCTCTAAAACATGGTTTTTGAGCTTATTATCACTGTCTTTCTGAGTATCAAACATCTTAGACTTCACTTGGAATTGATTTTCTATTAATCATTGATATTCTCATAAATCTCTGTGGAATGTGATAAAAGCAGTACATATTTTTTACACAGCTTTTTAGAAATCAAAGCATGTACAAAATTTTAGCCTTACCATCCTTTGGCATTTTTCCTAGTCTCTTAATCTTGTTTAATTCCTTTTTTTTTCTTATAAACCAACCATTTACTTGAGAGTATAACAGTAGCTGAAATTACATTAGAAGAAATAAAAATGTAGAGGCATAACACAGCTGAATGGAAATCAAAGACAAGGGTTAAACAGCAAAGTGACTGCAATCAGAAAAGAGAGGAAACATAGCAAGAGCAAAACTGTGCACAGAATGAATTAGACAGTGGTCCTAAGAAACCTCAAAAAAGTTTTTCACACTGATGATAGCAATATGTAACACTAAAACTATGCTTTAAATGCCTACCACTCTGGTCTTTTAGATGTGTGCTGCTTCTATGACCAATTTTTAAATTTTTAAAAGTAATTATTTATGAATAGATGTCATATCAATTATTGACATATGTATAAAACACTACAAAGCATAGCTAAAAACAAACCCAAATAAATAGAACTTTCTTTTTCTATTGCTATAGGATATCTATTTAGAAATTTATTTGAAGGAATAAAGTCACATCACTAAGATGACTAATGTCTAAATTCTATAATGTGAAGCTTGTAGGCTGAAAACTAAGGGAGGAGGTTATAGCATAGTACAGAGGTCAAGTTTCTACTTCACTGGGAGAACTCAGATTTTACATTTTGGATCTTTCAACTTTTTGGTGAGGACCTAAAGAAGATACTAAAGATAGTCTATTGATTTAAAGATCCTTATTGTAAATATTAACCATATCTACAAAATACCTTCACAGAAATGGATAGATCAATATTTGATTAAACTGTTAGACTGATAGCCTAGCAACATGGATACCTAACAATAACCTTCACAGCATAGCAACCCATAAAGGAAGTATTATTCCCATTTCCATGAAAAAATAACATTTATTCATTATATATAAGATGCATGGATTTGCTTACTTATGGCTAAACAAAGATTTCCCCACAGGTCTAGCAGGCCCTCAGATTGAAATTCTTTACTGATGTATTATGAGAAGAAAAATAGAAATGTATTTTTTTTGTCTTTTTGAGACAGGGTCTCGCTATGCAGTTCAGGCTGGCCTTGAGCTCACTTTTGTAGCCCAGGCTGGTCTCGAACTCGCACCGATCCTCCTGCCTCAGCCTCCCGAGTGCTGGGATTACAGGCATGCGCCACCACGCCCAGCCCTAGAAATGTATTTTTAAAACTAAAAATGAAACCAAGGGTTTACCTTACTTTATCCTCGTGTGTGAGATTAAATCAAAGAATTGGATGTAGTCAATTGCCACTTTAGAAAGCATACTGGTCATAAGGCAGATAGAGGAGATAAACTTACATGAAAGCATAGCATTGTCTTCAAAAGCATTATGTTCAGAGGTCCTTCATTTTTTTAAGTGAACTGAAATCACTGGCATAGAGCTATTAGCATAATATCCTTAAAGTATGAAGTATAAATATTTACTTAAATTTTCATTGATGGATGCTTAATATTTTGTGCTGATTGCATTTAAGCTGCTAAATATTAAACAATTTGTAAGCATAATGAAATGGCAAAAGGTGTTTTAGTTTTTTGGTGAAAAGGTTTGAAGAGTACATTTTTCATATTCTGCTCACAGAGTAAATAGCTCCTGATTCTTCTCATGTTTGTAAATAAAAATGTCGCATTATCACATTGTAGGTGGTAAGGTCAATTAGTACATACCCATAGAGTGTTTTATTCTTACCATCAAAGAAGATTCTAGTAAAAGCCTGTGCTTATCCATTTCATTTGTATTCAAGCTGTCTATGTTATAAATGTCCCACCTTAAAAGCCCTGAATATAAAATTATATTTTGTTAATCTGCCAAATGTATATCATTTAAATTATGCATTTCCCCTTACTCTTTTGGCAATCTTTATCAAACATGATTTCAATATTAAAAACAAAACAAAAATTTTAGTCACTTTAAATCTTTAAATACCAGTCTATTACTTTATGAATTACTTAAAGTTTGAGAAAATATGATGACAAAAACTTAATTGTCTGTAATGGAAGTATATTTATTCATAAAGTATATTTATTCATAAAGTTACTTAACATAATATAAATTGCCTCCTCCTACAAACAGGTTATAAAAGCAAAATATGAACATTATGTGATGACAGCTGAAAATGTGCATTTTGAAGGTCTATTAAGTGTATGCTATTTTTTCCCTTTTTCTGAGTGATGCACATGGCAACTGGGAAAAGTAAAGAAAATCCTAAAGAGAAATAGCCAAATTACACCACACAGAATGAAAATGTGGCTTTCTAATAAAGTGATGAGATAAAAAAACATGTAAAACTCTAAGGATAATAGTGGATGCAATGGAAAACACAAACTAAAATGAGGACAAACAATACCTAATGTATGTATCACCGGTGGAAAGACGAAAAATTCAATTAAAAATGAAGTTAATGTTGAAAGAGAAAGTAAAACAACTAATGTATAGACACATGCATCATCATCTTTAAGTTAAGTTTAATACTGTGGCTGGCAAGATAGCTCAGTGGGCTAAAGCACCTGCTTAGGCAAGCACAAGAACCTTGGCTTCATCCCTAGCACCACATGCCATGACAGCCCCACCCCTGGGTATGCTCAGCTACCCACTGAGACTGGGTATAGTGGTGCATACCTATAATCCCAGCACTGGAGAGGCTCAAAACTGGAGGATCACTATGAGTCAAAGCTGCATAGTTACACCCTGTACAAACCAAGTACATTTCTAAAAAAAAGCTTAAACACTGCTTTAACATAATACATATATCTAATCAAAAGCTACCATCTATTTATTTATATTAAATATTTGTTAAATTCATTTACTTCCAAATACTATGCAGATTTTACTTAAACATTTAGAAAATGTCATAATAGTAACATTTGGTCTCATACTTTCAATAATTCACCTGTTCACCTGCTGGATCTATGCTTTATACTACCAGTCTAGAATATTTTTATAAAATGAAAACTTTAATTTCATTATTTTGAAGAGCCAACAAATAAAGTGCTACCTAATGGGGTGTTGAGCAAGATGCCATGTGTGAGAATTAACAGATGTGTTTTCATATGCTCCATTTTTCATTAGAATTACCTTTGTCGCCAGCTTTAAGCATATTTAGCAGAGTATATTTTTTTTGAAACACAAAATCTAAGTCCAGTGTGCCTTTTCAAGCTCAGCAGGTGGCGGCCTTTGAACTGCTTGAGAAGCAAGTGTATATAAATTTTCTATATTTTAAAATTGTTAAATTCCCTCACAGTATCTAAATAGATCTCTGTAGATGGCAACATTGAGAAATATATTATTTGGTGAAGGAAATACATTGAAATTTTGTGCTCTTAAAAAGTAAAAAATAAAATATAAAATACATAAGAGGGAGGAGGGAAAATTGGAGAAGGGGAGATAAATTGTACTTTTCATTATAGTTAGAAGCCTGATACATTGGGATTTCTTCATAGCAGATTTAAATTTATTTCAGCAGCCTTAAAACAAGCAGTAGGCTAAAAGCAAGCATTTCCAGCTTTAGTATCTATATAAAAGCTTCCCATTATCTGTCTCCTACATACTTCTCATAATTACACTAGAGTATAAGGGAAAGAATGTGCACATTTGATTTAGACAGACTGGCTTTGAATTTTCGCTGTCTCCAACATATTGAACTGTGTGGCTTTGGGAAATTCTTGAGTCTCAGCTATCACTCTCTATGCCCCAAGAAAAATTCAGGGTACTTGTTCCATAAACATATTTATAGAACATTTAAAAGGCCAGGGTTGAGTGCTATTTTATTTTTTTAAATTTTATTTATTTATTTTTTTGTCTTTTTGAGACAGGGTCTCACTATGCAGTTCAGGCTGGCCTTGAACTCACTTTTGTAGCCCAGGCTGGTCTAGAACTCACACCAATCCTCCTGCCTCAGCCTCCCGAGTGCTGGGATTACAGGCGTGAGCCACCATGCCCGGCCATGAGTGCCATTTTAGTATGACTGAGAACAACATACATTTCAAGTACCAAGGATGGAAAAGGCCAGATAATTCTTTAGTAATATTTCCTCTTTATTTATAGGTTCTTTATTCTGCCACAATAAGATATGTAGAAGCTCACAGATTTTCACCATTGAAAGGTTACTTTCTGTGTTAGGACTGACTTTTCTTCTTTATACATTTAAAATCTCTGGAACACTTCATTATCTCCTAATTCTTGAAACAGTCTCCAATTCTTAATTTCTTAGTACTGAACAAATCTCCCATTGATCTGCTATCTGTGAACTCTATGTACTTTTCTTATTATCCATTGAATTTGTACTAACAAAAATGAATGTTATACATATTCTAATGACTCTGTAATAACAGTTTTCAATTTTCAAAATTAGCACAAGTGTACTGATACTTTGAGTTCTATATAACAGTTAAGTTCACCATCATACAAATTTACTGGGAGCCTATATCAAGTTCATCACTGCACTTACCATATTTTGTTAGGTACTAGTAGCATAGGAAAAGTATATATGTTTCAGATATATATAAATATACATGTATATAAATACAGATATGACTGTGTATATACATATATGTATATATTCAGATTTAGTGAATTAAATAATTGCTGTTATGCATAACTATAAAAATTCATTTATACTATATGAATCACTAACAATTTGATGCTAAACATACCCAGAGGATATAGAAGAGGGTCTCACTACTCAGCTTGAAGTCATAATGATCCTCCTGTTTCCAGCCTACCCAGAGCGGTGATTATAGACATCTGCCACTCTTCCCAGATTCTGTGGCTGGCTCAGCCTGCCCTGGGAACAGGGCTGGCACAGCATGTAGTGGCATGGATTGAACCACAGTTCCTGAACTTGCCTAAGCTTACCTCAGCAGGCATTTCAGTCCACTGAGCTATCTCACTGGTTCCCAATTATTTATTTGAAAATATGAATAGCTTTTGAAATATATACTTGGCAAAATTGAATATATGTGAAAGATAACATTTTTTATTTTTCTTACTCTATATGAAATAAAAAATATATAAAAATACATCAATTGTTATAAAATACTTAAATTCTTAGTGATGAGATTTTAATATAACAACTGAAATAAGGCACAGTCCTTTTTAACACCCATAAATGATTTCAGAATAATTAGTAGTTATGTGTCATAATTTTACATAAATATTAAAAATATTTAAGTCAGAGAAAACTTCAGAAACAAACTTTATTAACTTTAGAAGAATAAGCAACTTGATTCTTATTAACTTTTCAGAAATCAATGATTACTTCAATTTTAGAGAAGAAAATCTGAGTATCAAACTATTCACTTAATCAGCTAAAGATAAGATTTAGCACACAATCCCCATAACTTTAGAGGACTTAATAGGTTTTATTGGCATAACTTTTATTAAAATTAAAATATATTTGAAAGGAAGTAATACTCAAACTCAAGATAGATTTTGTAATCTAATTTTAACTAAAAAGAGATTTCTTTTCTATTTCAGATTGACTTCAAAAAATTGCCTAGAATATCCAACAGTTCTGTAAGTTAGAGTAGCCAACTAAATTGTAATTATGTGACTTTTATCTAACTGAAGATAAAATTTGGCATTTTTTACAGTTTTCCCAGACTGTTTTTTTTTTTTTTAATTTTATTTATTATTTTTTTCTTGTTTCAGAACCTTTGTTTAGTCACTCATTTTTTTTTTTTTTTTTTTTTTTTTTTTTTTTTTTTTTTTTTTTTTTTTTTTTTTTTTTTTTTTTTTTTTTTTTTTTTTTTAAATTTGAGACAGGGTCTCGCTATGCAGTTGAGGCTGGCCTTGAGCTCACTTTTGTAGCCCAGGCTGGTCTCAAAATCGCACCAATCCTCCTTGCCTCAGCCTCCCAAGTGCTGGGATTGCAGGCGTGACCCACCACGCCCGGCTTAGTCACTCATTTTTATGGCCGGCTCAGCCCACCCTGAGGGCAGGGCTGGCGCAGCATGTGGTGCTGGGGATCGAACCGCGGTCCCTGAAGCCGCCCAAGCTTTCCCAAGCAGGCGCATTAGACCACTGACCCATCCCGCCGGGCCCCTCCCAGACCGTTTTAAAGTAAAATTCTACAGGTAATTTTATAACTCTGAAGTTGTTGAACCCTCTCTTATATACTGAATCCATGCCCAGCACAAAATGCCTGTAGTCTGGGGTCCTCAGTGTTCTCATCATTACACCAAAGAGCCTGGGCCAAACTTCATCTGTACTTCTAGTGGTCAGATAAAATCAATGAAATATTTTGTTCATGAAAACTTTTCACCATTTGCTCCAATTATATTGCATTTATGTCTTGACAAAGTTTGAAAGATTTTATGCCAAGTAAGCATTTAAGATTTGGAAAATATTCAACTCAATTGTGAAATAGAAAACAGTAGTGTCCTATTAAGTTTTATTTTGCTTTCCTCTACTTTTAACATCTGTATTATGTCCAATCTATAATTTCATAGAGAGCTTCTTTAATGCTGCATGTCATTTTGAGAAGCTAGCATGTATATTGGCACATTTAGAATGTCTACAGCAAAAGTGTGTGTTTCCTAAAAACTCTTCTCAGTAACAAACCATCTAATAATTAGATCTGCAAACCTAATCAAATTATAAAATAAAAATTCTTAAAATTAATGGTTAGAATTCTCTCTCAGCGTTTTGTAGCAAACAAAAGGTAGACATATTAGAGTATGTTCTTCACGATACAAACTTTCTATTTGTTACTGAAATTGAAGAAGAACCACGTGGAACCCATATTAATCCAACTGGGAGTAGGAGGACAATATGCCTATGTACTAACTGCAACAACAGTAGCAGCAATTCATGAATACGTGCAGAACTCCAGGAATGTTCTTTGCTCTTATGTATATGATCTTATCTTATTCTCTCATCCTCCTAATTAAATAAATAAACTTTATTATTTATGTTTGAGGTTTCAGGAAACCAAAGCAAATACTGTAAAGTTACCTCGCCCAGGGTTCTCAGATGTAACAATCACCTGAGCTGTTACCTGCTGCTGTTACATGTGACAAGGAATTGCACTATCAATTACAAGAGCACAGAAGGATACAGGGATGGGAGTAGGTTATATCTGATATCCTAAGTGCTTTCATATGTCCTTCCACCTTTCAACTTGCCCCTAAAGCAGGTGTTTATTTTTGTATTTGGAGCCTTTGTTACAAAAACTTGGTAGAATTTTTTAGATCAGTTATACTCCTTTTGGTCTGAATATGTTGCCTCAAAATTCATATTATGAATTTATATTTTTAATCTATATCTAGTCTATATTAAAACTTATGTTTACCAATTCTTGAATGGAAATCAAAAGTTGTATATAAATCTACTATGACGTTTTCCAAATCTATGCTTTCTCTAGACAATGCTAAATTTGAAAGTGTGGGCTGATTTCCATAGTAGCATTTTAATTTATATATGTATCACCCTTTTTGGTTAAGTAGATAGGAGAACTTCTTATTTTGTAGTAAATGTGAAAGAAGAGGCATTTGGCTCCACCAGCTAAGTATAATAGTCTCACATACTAATTAATAAAGAAAGGAAATTATTCAGGATCTGTCTTCTGCACTGAGGTATGTGCCTCAACATCAAAGATATCACTCTAGGTTTTTCTTCAACACAGACATTTTGCTATTTAAGGAAAACAATTTCCTGAGTGTTCCTTTGTTTATGCTTCTGAGTTGAAGTCACCTCTGTAGTCCTTGGTCACAAAATTACCTTGCGACCATGACTCCTCCACCACTCACTGCTCACCACTTTGCCACTCTAAAGCAGATAGATCACCGTGTCTTTGAGTACAGCATTTTCAATTTAAAAAGAAAACATCTCTCATCTTTTTCTGATCTGTTATAAAGAAATATTTTTCTCTATTATTGTCAAAATGACCACCAGGACTAGTGCATAAAAGAACCATTTATCATTCCTAAGTATTTTTAAAGCGTATTCCAGCTTTGTTCCATGCTGCAAAGTTGGTATGAACTTGCTATTATGTACAATTGTGCATCTTATTCGTACGATTTTTTAAAAACCTCAGAAAAATTCAAGCAGGTTTCCTGCTGATCTGGCCCCCAGGTCAGGCACACTGAAAAAGCAATCCAGACTGGCTGTGACGGTGTGTGCCTGTAATCCCAGCTCTTGGGAGACTGTAAATGATCACATCACTATGACTACAATCTAGTAGTGAGACACTGAACACCCTGTAGACCCTTTCCTAAAATACAAAGAAGAAAGAAAGAACGAAAGAAAGAAAGAAAGAAAGAAAGAAAGAAAGAAAGGAAGGAAGGAAGGAAGGAAGGAAGGAAGAAAGGAAGAAAAAAATTCAAGCAGGAAATGAAACAATTCTAAAAAAAAATTCTCTTTATGCCTTAGTTCAATTTATGAATCCATTATTAATGTAATGTTAAAGAAAAGTTACAAGTATTTTTGGCTCCTAAACACTCAACTGAATATATAACAATATTGTCAGATGTTTAGGCAACAATTTGCCTAACAATTTCCTATTTAAATACTATTAATTAATATCATATTAATTAAATTTATTCCATCTATGAAGCAAATATATTTTGAATGTATATAAGTATTATTTCCATTGAAATCTATTTATATGCCTGTTCTAAATTTCCTTACATAATGTTAGCATCTATTGGCCTAGATAGGTGTATGATATTTAATGAAGCCATAATGTAGTGAAAGATTATCTATATCTTTGATATCTTTAAAGAAGTAAGGCTACTGCTATTTTGAGAAACTAATATATCTCATACTTACAATTTATATATGAGGACAATAAACACTTCAGTTTTTTCAAGTTTAACATCAACTATCAACTAGTCAAGATTAGATTAGAAAAACACAAAAAAGGGTGTGGTGGCACATGCTTGTAATCCTCAGCACTCAGGAGACTGAGGCAGGAGGATCATTGTGACTTGGAGACCGGCTTGGGATACAAAGTGAGTCTGAACTACAGAGCGAGACCCTGTCTCAAAAGCACACACACAGAAGGCAATAACACAAAAAACTAAAATCCACTAATGCAAAGAATTCTTCATTTTGAATCTTTTCATTGTTAGTCAACTTTCTATTAACTTATCATAAATATTTGCTTGGGATCACAGTTTGGAGTTCATTTCCAAGGACAGCTGTATGGATTATTGTGGGACAGGTGAGATCATGCAGGATAGCAGCCTGCGGTGTGGGTGTAGGAATAAATTTTCTCACTGGCAAGGAGAAAAAGGAGAAGAGGGAGAGTAGTCTGGGCTCCCATGTGCCCTAAGGACACCCTTACAGGCACCATCTTCTAAATCATCTATGGCAGTCTAAAAGCACTACCCTTAGATCCTAGCTTGAACACACGTGCTTTTGGGGGACTTTCTACATCCAAACTGTAGCACTGGTAAATCCTTTCATCTAATCTTCATGGAAACACTAAAACGACTTATTTAATAAAATACTATTTCATTGAAATAAAATTAATGAAACATATTCAATTTGAGAAATTAAGCCACACAGTAGCTTTTTCAGTACCAACATGTCTATTAATGGGAATTTTAAAACAAACATCCAAACTACTGTGTGGGGATGGAGGGAGAAATGATGTGAGCTCAGGGCTGAGGAAGAGGAAGGTGTGCTAATGTAATGAGACATCAAGTTTACATATCATGAACACCATAGACAGTCATAGATACATTGACTTAGATAGTCATGCATCACTTCTGCTTCTTCAAGAAAATCTGACTCCAGCATGTCCCAACATATTTGTACACATTCGTCATTCAAAACAACCCAAGTCATCCTAACTGAAGCTTGAATCATTTGGGGCATGCTCAAATTATACAAACTGTATAATAAAGTACAAAATATATGGAAATGTCCATGGCACATAATTAATCTGTGAGCTACTCCATTAACTTTAGAATTTACATGAAACATTTTCAATAACTAGAGTAATCCTTCTGTGATACTCTTTACATGGTTTCAACAAGAGTGTACTGATAGCAGCAAATGAGTAGAGTAGTGAAGTGGAGAAAAAAATCTCACCAAGGTCATCACTAGTATTAATGGGTATGAGTATGGGTAATTTTGAAAGTTAAGTGAAAGGACATTTAAATTTAAATTATCAATACATTTGTAAGCATTTATTTTGCCTTATCTTTTTTTTTTTTTTTTTTTGTCTTTTTTTGAGACAGGGTCTCACTGTGCAGCTCAGGCTGGCTTTGAGCTCACTTTTGTAGCCCAGGCTGGTCTCGAACTCACAACAATCCTCCTGCCTCAGCCTCCCAAGTGCTGGGATTACAGGCGTGAGCCACCACGCCCGGCTTATTTTGCCTTATCTTTAAGATGAGTTGTATCCTATCATTTTTGGCAAAATGTATGCTAAGTAATTATGTTAAATAAAACATGTCAAATACAAAAAAGACAAACATCGCAGTCTTCTCCATATGTATATTGTCAACCAGAATGTAAAATGGATTTCTAGAGCCTGGGAAAGGTGCAAGAAGTGGAGGAATGGGAAGATAGGTGGCCAGCACCCAAATATTCTCCATAAAATCAACAGGTTCTAGTAATTTATAAAAAAATTCATAAGATCATCTTTCAAAATGAATTATTATGTACTTTTTAAATAAGTCGAAGAGACAATCTTGAAGTCTTTGAGTAAAAAATAATGAAAAGGGATGCAATTTTACTTAGCTCGATTTGATCAATTCATAATACATATGTTACATCTGTCTATATTATAAATATCATATAATAATATTCAAGGGTAAAATGTTTTGAAAGAATATCTTACAGATGAATACTGTATTATTGAACTTTAACTCTCCTTAGATTACTTGTGTGCTTGTAATACAGAAACTAAATATCAAGTATATGAGGCCAAATGTTGTATATAATTTTTTCCTTCACAATGGTCACTGACATATTCAGAAAAGAGAGATTATCTTCCAAAGTTGGTAGGACTAGGAAGATAGATCAACATTTTAAGCACCTACCTGGGAAATGCAAGGACCCAAGTTCAATTGCTAGTACCACATGACTTGCTGCCCCAGAACCCTATGCCAGCCAGGCATGTTGGTATACACCTACAATACTAGCCAGGGGAAGCTAAGATAGAAGGATCACTATAAATCCAAGCTGCATAAGGAAACCCTGTGCCAAATAAATAAATAAATAAATAAATATTTTTTTTTAAAAAAAAATAAAGAGAGCAGATTGTTAGTTAAGTCTTTTTAAATGAATGATGCAGTGCTTTCTTAGTTACTTTTTTAGTCGTTGCTGGGACAAATACTCAACACTCAAAATGAAGGAAGGAAAGTTTGTGGAGATTTCAGTCCATATTTGGCTGGCCCAAGGCTGAGTGGAACAGAGCAGAGAGCAAGGAGCATCCAGTTCATGGTGGTGGAACAACAACAAAATGGTGACAGAGGCAGCCAACCAATCAGGGTAGCAGAGCAACAGCCCTAGTCTGTCTCTCTGTCTCTCTTTATATCGCATTGAGGTTCTCTGCCTCAACCTATTCACCGAAGGCCACACCCATAATCCCAGCCATACGCAGACCGATAACCCCATCAGTACTAAAACACATAATCCCAGTAGATCATGAGTCAAGTCTCACACTCTAGAAGTCCCTACCCCATGATTGCATGAGGCTTTGAGGGGACAACTAGACATAAACCATAACATCCCGCCTCTGGACCCCCAAAGTCTCCTGCACATCCCTTTGTGCAAAAGACATTTTAGTCCATCTAGAAGAGTTGCCAAAGTCCCAACAGTTTCCCAACATTGCTAAAAAGCCCAAGTTCCAAGTCTCCTCCAAGATCCAAGGCAAACTCTCTACTATGAGCCCCTGTACAATAGAAAAGTTAAACATATCCAACATTCAAAGGCATAAAATAAACATTATCATTCAAAAGGTTTCAAACAACAGGGTAATATAAAATATTGGGACCAACATAAGTCCAAAATCCAGCAGGACAAACATTAAATCCCATAGTTTCAACTAGATCATCCAAAACAGTCTGCACTGAGTTGGGAGCTCCATGTAGCTCCATCCCGAAGGCACTCTTGATGGTAGTTTCCATGGCTTCCGCCTTAGGCTGGCTTTGCTCCCTCTTTGCATGGTTCATGTTGCTGGCTTTTCCAAACTTCTGGGGTTTCCACTGAAAATGCCTCTCACTCTCTGCTTCACACACTGCCCTCTCAAGGGTACACTGTCTGGCCTCTCAGGCCTTCCTCTGAAATTGAGGTGGAAACCTTCTTATCCTAGCAACTCTTGCATTCTGAATGCACCTAAAACCAATGTCATGTGAATGATGCCAAGGTCTGCTGCCAGCTGGAGCAGTAGCCAGGCTTCCTTCTCTCTTGGTTGTAGGGGTGGAGTGCCTGGATTGATGAACACTCTGATCAGATTGATGAATACAC
Organism: Myocastor coypus; assembly: GCA_004027025.1. Lineage (NCBI taxonomy): Eukaryota > Metazoa > Chordata > Mammalia > Rodentia > Myocastoridae > Myocastor > Myocastor coypus. The sequence continues at coordinate 23,493 of PVJA010029650.1, forward strand.
TGAACTTGATTCTGAAGAATGAATTATCCATGCCAGCACCATTTTGGAACCTAGTTTGGCCACTGCCGCCATTCTAATACTTGAATATCTGTGACTTTCTTCTCAAAGCAAAACCTCTCTCCTTTGTAATTCTGAAGCTACAAAGGGTAGAGAGCTGTCACCTCTTGTGATGACCTCAGGCCATCCTTTTGTATCTTGGGTTCCTCCCCAGCAATGGAGATTCTTTTGGCTCTATCTTTGCAGTCCACAGCTCTCCTGGTGCTCTCTTCTTGGCCAAACTCACAATATTTTAAATTATCCTGCTTGGCTCTTTGCTCTTGATTTTCAACACAAATCTGGCTAAAAGCCACCAATAAAAACCATGCCACTGCCCCAATAGTTCGCTGCTTTGAAATATCTCTTGAAAGATTAATCAGTCCGTCATGCTTAATCTCAGTCTTAGTCAAAGTCCTTGGACACAAGCAAAATTCCGACAGACTTTCAGCCAATTCATACCACGAATTGTCTGGAGTCCAATGACCATTGCTGTCGTTTTTCCCAGCAGAAACTTCCTCAGCTTGGCCATTACAGAAAGGCCTTCTGTCAGTCTTCTGGTCTAAGCTCTGAGCAGAATCTCTCCTACAGAACAGCTGAAGCTTTTCCAGCTCTTCACAAGTAGAGAACTTCTCCAAACATTTCCTATCTCTGCTCATAAGCCATTCTTTATATCCAGGCTTCAAGCTGGTCTTCTGGTCGAAGTTCTGACCAGAATCTCCCAAACAGAACAGCTGAAGTTGTTCCAGTGCTTTGCTTGTAGCCAACATCTCTGAACCTTTCTTATCTCTTCCCATAAGCCATTGCTAAAAGCTTGTAATCCACACGGTCAGGTCAGTCACAGCAATGACCCCACTTCTCTAATACCAAATTCTGTCTTAATTACTTTTTACTCGTTGCTGGGACAAATACCCAACACTCAAAATGAAGGAAGGAAAGGTTTAGTTAGCTCACAGTTTGTTGAGGTTTCAGTCCATATTTGGCTGTCCCAAGGGTAAGTAGAACAAAGCAGGAAACATCCAGTTCATAGCGGTGGAACAGCAACAAAATGGTGACAGAGGCCGCCAGCCAGTCAGGGTAGCAGAGCAACAGCACTAGTCTGTCTCTCTTTATATCACATTGAGGCTCTCTGCCTCAGCCTATCCACCTTAGGCCACACCCATAATCCCAGCCATACTCAGACTGATAACTCCATTGGTACTAAAACACATAATCCCAGTAGATCATGAGTCAAGTCTCATACTCTAGAAGTCCCCACCCCATGATTGCATGAGGCATTGGGGAGACAACTAGACATAAACTATGACAAGTGCAAAACAATAGATTTAAAGTAGTGCAATGTCAACTTTCTGAAGAAAATGACAGCACAAAGATAGGAAAATATTCAAATAAATAAAAATAATAATACTTTAAGATAGCAGTAATTATATATATATTCAGTACAGGCTCTCACTATGCAACCCTAACTCATAGTGATCTTCCTGTTTTCAGCCTCCCCAGCTCAGGGATTACAGTCATGCAAGATCATGCCTCGACTTGGTCTCTAGCTCAGCATGCCCTGGGGGTAAGGAGTGTGTAACTTGCAGTCACTTAGTCTGATGAGCTATCTCACCAGCTCAATAGTAACTATGTTTTCAATTTTAAGAAACAGGCATAAATAAAGTACATGAAAAAGTACATGGAGCTAAATAGATAGTTGATGTGCTTAGAACATTTTAAGATTCCTGCATAACTTGGGAACAGTTAAAAGTTATGATTTAAAATACCAGAAAAATATGTAAATGAAGAATTTCACATTTAATTAAAATGAATAGTTTAAAAACCATAAAGTGAAAATTAAGAAATTAAAAATTAATTTAAAGACAAGAAAGGTAAAAAAGTTAAATGGTATATTTAATTAAAATTCATGATAAGTAACATTAAATATAAATGGAAAATTCTTAATAAAATGATATTTTTCCTTTAAAAATAAAATTTAAAAATAATAATACAGTTTTAAATTACTAACAGTAATTTAAATTTTTAGGTCTTCAAAAATAATAATACAATGATTTTTAAGAACCTCTCATTTAAAATGAGAAAATAGGGCTCATTCTTATGCAAGGACTGGATGGAGGGAGCTAGCTTGACCAAAGGAATCCTGGTGCCCAGCCAGTTCTCCTGAACCAAGCCACCAAAAACCAGGACACAAAAGCTCAGAACCCTGGGTAACTAGCTCAACCAGAAGGATCTAGATGCCTGGCCCATCACCCTTCGTGCAGTAAAGTGCTTGGAACTTGGCAATTGGCCTGGCAATTACTCTCGAACACAGAGTATATCCATTCTAAGAAGGGGAAACATTTCACATATGAACTACCAGTACAAAACGATTAGTCACTAAGTTTGTCAATTTCTAAATTTTGCCTAATGTTATTGTTATTGTATATTATAATATTATAGCAAGGATGTCATATATGTTGTAAATACATATTCTCCCTTAGGCAAAATATTTGGAAGCTCTGGGGTAATAGCTCCACCAAAGCCCTACAACTAAAGTCAAGGACAATGCCAGATAGAAACCAATATTTCCCAACCAATTAATTGGTAAGGCAAGATCTCAGTACAGACACAAATCAAGAATATCAAACATACAGGAAATGTCTCTGAAAAACAGACTCATCCTACTGAGGCCTTGATAGTAGCGATGTAGCTATCTGCTATAAAAATCTCTCAAGGATTTTCACAGAGAGTAAAATAAAGATTAAAAAACAAAATAGAAAATATCAAGACAAAGAAGCAATATGCAACCTCAGGCCCCCATTCCACCTAGAGAAAGTCCAGGAGACAGCAAGATAAAAGAAATTGGAATTCACAATCTTGAAATCTCTGAAATGACTGTAATTGGAAAAGAAAGAAAGAAAGAGAGAGAGACAGAGAGAGAGAGAGAGAGAGAGAGAGAGAGA